>JAWZYV010012070.1:0-177671 GCA_038373885.1 Cheiracanthium punctorium | reverse complement strand
ATTAAACTCGCTTAACTCAAAAACTATTAGGCGTAGAATGTCGAAACTTCATATTTTGGATAGTTGTAACATCTAGTTGTGCACCTCCCCTATTGGTTCCATTCGACTGGATAGTTTATCTACAGGACTCGCCCAAAACATTCGAAATACATTACGCTCAATGGGCCGAAATTCATTAAACTCGCATATCTCAAAAACTATTAGGCGTAGAATGTTGAAACTTTATATTTAGGAACATTGTAACCTCTAGTTGTGCACCTCCCCTTTCGGTTCCATTCGACTGGATAGTTTATCTACAGAACCGCCTAAAAGATTCGAAATACATTACGCTCTATGGGCCGACATTCATCAAAGCGTTTTTTAGAGGTTTTGGGCTATTTCAAACGACTCAGGAGTGATATATGCTGTAAAGAGTTAGAAAATGAATTTCTCCATTAAAAAAGTGTCTTTATCATTTACAGTTCTGCTACAGGAACACTCAAAAGATTTCCAATACATTACGGTCAATGGCAATTTTAGGGGCATTCATCCATTTCAAGCACAATACCGTCCTACCACATAAGTTAGGTAATGGTCCGACCACGGTCACGTGCCTCCCTCAAGAACTATGCCAAAAGTCGCCAAGCTTGGCGACTTTTGGTGTACGTGTGTGCATATTTAACTCTCAAATCTCAAAAACTATTATGAAATTTCATATGTAAGATTGTTGTAACATCTAGTTGTGCATCTCGATTTTTGGTTCCAATCTGCTGGAGTTTCTTTACAGGACCACCAAAAAGAATTTCAGTACTTTAATGTCTATGGACATCTTCAATATAATACAATTGTAGTCAGTCATTGTTTGGTACATGCCCAAAATCTCGACGTCTGTCCTCGACCTTGGCGAGTTTTGCCGAAATGTCGCCAAATTTGGCGATAGTCAGTCATTTGGTCCATGCCCAAAGTATCGCCATTTGTTATCGTTCTTGGCGAGTTTTGGCGAAATATCGCCAAATTTGGCGATAATCTGTCATTGTTGGTCCATGCTTAAAATCTCGCCAAATGTCGTCGACATTGCACGGAGTTTCGCCGAAATATCGCCAAATTTGGCGCCAAAAATTATTTCGTATTTTGTATAACTCTAAAACTTTAACCCGTACAATTTTGAACTTTTGTATTTAGAACTATATTATAATATCTAACTGTTTTCAATATCTTTTTTGACAGCAATCGACTGGGAATTTATTTACAGGGTGAGCCAAATGACTTTAAATACATTAAGGTGTATGGATGCATTCAATTCATTGAAAGTCAGTGGCCAATGACTACTTTGGCTATCCCCAAAATCTCGCAAACTATCTCAAGTTTGTCGGCTTTTGGTGAAATATCGCCAAATAAAGTGTCAGAAGGAAATCTTTCAAATTGAACTCAGCTTGGCGATATCGAAATATTTGGCTAGAAATCGCTATACCTTACTATTATTGATATTTTATCTCTTTCAAACAAATAAGTTTAGAGGAAGTGCGTAAAAAACATTTTTGAATTAATAGACGTGCAAGGAAGTCATGTGTTGGACACATCAGATTTTTTCAGCATTGGGAAAGGGTTGCACCTCAAACGGTTATAGGCGTTGGTATTTGAGAAATAATCTGTTGATGACTTCTGCAGATCGATAAACGCTTAGAAATTTCTCTTTAAAACAAAATACAAAAGCCGCTTTCTCGCTAACTCTGCTTTTTCAATGTTACCCCTCACCGACTAAGTGAAGCTTCAAAATCAACAGAAGCGGAGGGTAAAGTGATTTCCCGGCTGTTGATCGGTTGTGCTCTAGATGCTTTGCTTTCGGGGGAAAATAGAAATTATACGCCATTTTCCTTTGAAAGACAATTTAGAATGTTAATTGAAATGCTGAACTGGAGAAATTCGATGTGTTCCATTTTGATTAATTAATATTTTGCATTAATTGAGTGAATTTTATCTTTCGAGCGATCAAAGTTTAGAAGTTTTAGAATTTCAATGCTTTCAATTCACAATCGAATGATGTCGTTCCAGATACATCGAATGTCTATTGTCCTCATTGTCACACTGAGTTTTTTAACAGTGTAGCTTTTCATATACTGAACAAAATAACTTTATTTTTACCTGCCCACAATGCGATATAGTACTTGTAGCTACAGCGTTATGTGCAGCTGAAAGTGAAGCAATTTTTTTTTCAGTGTACCTAGGACAGCCTTAAAAAAATTAATCACGATTAACGATTGGCAAATCAAAATTTTTAGACAGGAATCACGACCAACTATATTATTAATTGTGTTTATAGGCTAAAGATTTTCATTTCTTAATTGTGATTCAATATTAAAACTTTTCCTTTTTTAATTTCGCAAGAATGGTGTGGAGTGAACTTGGCTAAAGAACTGATTAAGCAAATAGAAAGTAATTATTTGACATAAAAATTTCAAATGAAATTAAGAAATTAATATCGCAATGGCTCCTTAAAAAAATTATATTGAAGTATAAAAGTATTAGACCATAAATATACGTCTAAACAGTGTATTTTCAAGATATTTAAATTTTGTTTTTTGTTATATAAATATTGCTTTTGAATTTCCTTCTTATTGATGAGGATAGTGTACAAATAAAATACAGTAAAGCACCGTTTATACGTCTTTTAAGGTAGCAATCTAAAACGGCATATAAATGAAAAGAAATTGAACCATTGATACACAACTTGGACTGCATTAGAGATTTAACGCTTAGAATGTAAATATAATAATTCCGACGTTTTTTTTTTTACAGGTGTTAGTACAATGGAAACAATAACTAAATTTAAAAAAATCAAACATTTATCAAAAAGTTAAACAAATCGTACCTTTGCTATACTACATCTTAAGAGCTGTATATCTTTAATATTAATATAAACATATTGCATGCCAATTATCATGTGATTTATGTTCCACATGTATTACGTGTGTGTGTGTATTACGGTTTGAATAAATTTCGTGATTTTTTTTTTTCACCTGTGTTCTGACAAAGTTTTTCAATTCAGTTGATTGCGTGTTTAAAGGTACATCCCTCCTAACATCCTTTATTAGACGCTCTATCTGGGAAAAATTACTCTCTAAATCCTACTAATATTATAAATGTCAATGTTTGTATGAATGCTTGTTACTCTTTCACACTGAAACGGTTTGACGGATTCGGATGAAATTTGGTATAAAGACAGTTAAAGCCCTTAATTAATAAACAGGCTACTTTTTATCGCGCGAAAAAAACACTGTCCCTATAATAAAAAAAAACTATCTTTTACAAAAGAAAAAAAAATACAATTGAGCTTTTTTTTTGCAAAGCCGTAGATAGATGACGCAAACTTATAGAATACTAAGTTTTTAATAAATAAAATGACCTGAATAAGTTTTTCCTTCTGACGTGGATTTATAAGCGGCTACAGACCCAAGCACACAAATCCGAAATACATGTTACACAAACAAACAAAGAAAAAATAATTTTTTGAAACTTTCATTCAGTTCGAATTATGCATTTTTCTGCGCGTCCTTTTCCCATTCTCTTTCAAATGTATTACATCCAGAAAAAGGGTGTTAGAAATATCTATTTTAATTTTGTTTAATCACACTCGTGAATAATGATACACTTTCCATCTTAATGGAATTAGGAAAGACGGATTGATATGATACGCTTTTAATATATAGCACTTTAGTGCGTATTTAAAATTGAAAGTATTTGAGATTTTCTTACTTTTTTTTCCTTTCCGTTTTTTGATAACGGCCTATCTAGGAGCTCTTCAGAATTCATAGAGGACGGAAATAATTTGTACCTTTTTGAAGGATTTTTTTATCATTAAACCATCTTATTTTGTAACCAGGGGCGGCCCGACACGATAAGCAAGTTAATCATCGCATCCGGGTGCCGGCTTCGAAGGGGCATCATTTCAAACTTAAAAACTTAGTAGAGCATAAAAGTGGGACTTTTTTACGTGAGCAGGGGGGGAGGGGGCACTTACCCTAGGGCCGTCCCTGTTTGTAATAACCATCTTAATTTCAAATTCCATCCAGGATCTGAGATATTTCATTGGCAAGGAAGCCGGAGAGAAACACAAGATTTATTAAGATGGTGAAACAACTGGTCGCCGAGGCGGCTAGTAGGAAATAATGAGTAAGACAGAAAATTTTCAAAATTTAAAGAAGTGAAAAACGACGTGTAACTGAAATAGTGAATCTTATAAAAGAGGCATTTTTGCATTAAAATGAATAGGGACTTAACGAAATCAGCCTATAAATGTAAAAGTTGTATAAATGAGGAACGTATAAACTGTGCTTTACTGAATTATAAAATGTCTGAATTTATTCATAAAATATTTATAAAAAGAAATATCTGAATGAAAAAGGATGGGTTATCGATAAGCTAAGAAAAGTGACCCTTTTAGGAAATTTTAAAAACAATGATTTTTGATTAGCAGTCTTATACGTAAAGAAAATAAAATTCATTTTCCAGAAACATCTTTTATTATTTTTTAGAACACTACTCAAATAAGTATGTAACATCATACGATGTTCTGAATTAAACTTACATTTGTAGGTTTAGCAGGCAATAAATTATAACTTACGACAAAAATGAATCAAAATATTATAAGAGTGATATATCTATTTTGTATCAGAATCATCTGAACATCCGCACTTAAAATAAAAAGAAATAACGAACGGTAATAATTTTTTGTTGCAAATGATAAAGGGTAAAGAAAAGTTTTATTTTACTACGAACGCATTTTTTAACATGGTGATTTTTTATATGTTGTTCTTAAGGCGTCAACAAATATATACATAAAATACGCTCATGTTAAAAAACTCGATGTAGTACAAAAAGGGTACAATTTCCCCCCCCCCCAAGAAAAGCCATTTTGATCTCAGTTTATCGATTTTTCCCGTGGAGAAAACATACTACTTTTAATTTATTATAGCGTTAAGTTAAGAGTCCCGTATTTTACTAAAATAATGAGAAAAAACAAATAGTTAAATTTTTTGTCATGTTGGGGTCAATTTTTTTAGCTCATCGATACCCCTCCTTTCCCATAGAAAAACTCCAATGTATTTGCAAGTATAAAATAAAGATAAAAAAACATCAATAATAATTTTTAAATCTATACTTAAAATACACTAAATTCCAAAAACTGCTCATTGAAAAAAAAAAAAAAAAAAAAAAAAACTTGAGCAAGATGTAAACCTAAAGTGCGTCCTAACTCCTTCCTCATTTAGGTACGTAAATATTTAAAACAGAATAATCAAGAATAATTTCCAACATACATTTTATTTCCAGATCGCAACCTCAAAAGCAATTAAGTTCTCGTTCGTTTGCGTTGTTGATATTCGAGAAATAATCTGCTGATGATTTCTGCAGAGGGATAAATACAGAGAAATTTTCTCTTGAAACAAGAGCTGCACAAACATAACAGGCGCTCTTACCTTGCGCTGTGTGTGTCCTTTTGAAATGTCACTTCCCTCCGGCTAAGTACGGCTTCAAAATCAGTGGAAGCGTAGCGCCTTTGATTTACATTGGCTGCTTAACTGTTTAGGGAAAACGGGAGTTATAGCGTTATTTTATTTTCTGCTGAGATATTCAGATCATAATGGGAAACTGAAGACGCTATGCTAAATGCTGAATAAGGGATATCCAAGTTGTGTGCTTTTTGTATGTATTGTCCTGCGTGCGGCCGTATACTTCTCATTTTTCTCAGGTTCAGAGGAGCCGACTTTACAAAATTTTCGTGGGTGCTCTAGAGGATTTGTTTTGGAAAAAGGAGAGGAACAACTGTACGTCTTCTTTTGTTTGTTTTTTTAACCCTCTGAAGCGCAACCATTTCCCAATGTCGAAGAAATGTCGCCGTTTGCCATCGCACGATTTATCTACTAGCAAGATGGTGGATGATCGAATCGCCTTTACCACAGAGCAAAAGAACATTTTTAGCTCTGTGGCACGTGTTTTTTAGCTCTTCAGTTCCTTAGCTGGCTACTTTCAGCGTGCCACAGAGCAAAAGAACATTTTTGATACAGCTGGCTGTGCGGAGCCAGCTGTGTGAGATATGTTCTTTAGCTCTGTGGCACGCACTGGGCGATTCGATCGACCGTTATGTTGCTGGTAGTTAATCGTACGATGGCAACGGTGGCTGTTTTTCAACATTGGGAAGTCTATCTAGATGTCCTCCTTGAGCATTTAATTGGAATAAAATTTATTGTTCGTGAATCAAAACAGCCAACATGCCAGTGTTGTGTCCTCACAGCGAAGACACCGCATGTTAACCCTTTGAAGCGCAACCCTTTCCCAATGCTGAAAAAGGGGCAGCCGTTGCCCGTGACGACAGCTGGCTGCACAGGCAGCTGCGTCAAAAAAAGGGTCTCTAGATCTGTGGCACGCGATGAACGTTTCGATCGTCCGCCATCTTGCTGGTAGTTAAGTCGAGCGATGGCAGCGGCTGCCCTTTTTTCAGCATTGGGAAATCTATCCAGCTGTTCTCGCATTCTTCCATTTTTCAGCAGATGTCAGTGCTGTTTAAAAACAATCGTGACCATTTTTTTACGGGAAATGACGTGCTAAAATGTAAAGGATTCTCGTGGAGCTATGTCACCCGCAACTGTTTTTATAGAAATCAAATCTATTCTTCGTGATTGGCAACAGTCAAAACGTCAGAGTTTGGTGTTCCCAGAGCGGGAATACTGCGCATTAAAGGGATAAACACGCCCTCAGATAAATTTAATTTTAATTTAGAATTATAAAGTAGCTCAGTATGTATCAATTTTTTTTTCTCGATTGTACTCTAGTTCTAAAGAACCCACTTACATGATCGACAAGCAGTAGAATTTCATTTTAGAATTCGCTTAATTTTGCTAATTGGAATTTTTTTGTAAGGGGGTCGTATACAGTTTTAAAAAGTGTAACTGTTTAACTTGTAAAGCAAAAGGGAGGAATTTTCCGTTGCGTAATCTTTTTCTCCATTTTATTTTGAGAATTTTCAATTTACGTTGTTCTCTTATCTCTAATAGATAAAGAATTGAAGCACGTTACCACCTTTTGGGGACAACCTGTATACAAAACGCCTACCTATATTACGTTGCTCATTAAAAAACTAGAGGGTGATTCCACAACATTCGCCCATGCACTACTATCAAAAGCTTCCGTTCATTTTATCGCTTTTTTTCAAAAGAACGCTGTAATAATCTATATTCAAGAATTATTCCTTTGCCACAAGCGTGCTCGGAATTCCATGTTCCGCAAAAAAAATTGAATGGGTAAATCTCCTCTAATTAAATTCCTGTAATCCTCCCGTTGTTACCAAAGTCATAAGCACGCAAAAGATGACATAAAAACACCATCTACTGAAATTCTTAAAATCGCGAAGTAGAGTCCTTCCATGGGTAATTATTTTTATTTACTCTTATATATTATTTATTTTTATTTCTAGGTTAATGAGGTAAATAGTTATAGACAATTTGTATCTCATAAAATCGCTTTTATTGAAAAAAAAAGTTTCTTGACAATTTTTAACACTTTAGAACTAAATTGAAAGTGTTTACATTTTCGGTTTGTCCGTCTGTCCGTGCTCCAACTCCGTAAATACGCATCGATTACTACGAAATTTATCAGTGTTATATTCCTATGTATTTTATTACGTGAGCTATTGAACGCACAGATTGTAGCATTTATAGTCTCTTACAGGTACACTGTAAGAAATACCTGTAATTTTACCACACATATTAATGTAAAATAATACAGCACAAGCGCTGCAGCTTTGGAGTACAACACCGCGTGTTGTAAATTCACTCACTTAATGACGTTGATAAGCCATCCACGAAAAACCTTGTACAATAAATTGACGCAGTCTTTTCATCTCAACGTTGGCGTTACGTTTACCCACACGTTGTGCTGTAATCTAGGTAAATATTTTTTTCGGTGAACTGGGTGATTTCAAACAACTGATGACTGAATTTCTGCTTGTCTGAAAAATTACTTGACAAAGTATGCAACTTCTGAGTAGTCTTTAGAAGAATCGCTCGCCGCGCAATCACTGAGTCACCGCCTATCATCCAAGTCAGGGGCGTAGCCAAGGGGGGGGGGGTTAGGGGGGTCATAACCCCCCCATGAGAAATTTTTTGCCATACAAAATGTATATTCTTCACTGCATTATCACACATATGTATACATATATATGAGTTGCAGTAGTCGTAACCCCCCCATGAGAAATTTCTGGCTACGCCCCTGATCCAAGTACTCAAGACGGGGAGCAACGATGGAAACAGAAAGGGAATAAAAGCCGCATCTTTGAAACAGGGAGTGGGAACGATTATAAAACATTTCCTTGCACAATATAATTGCGTGGGCTTGCACAGTTGAATCAACTTATCGGTTATGACGCTGGCTGTGCGGCACAGCCAGCTGCGTCAAAAAAGGGTCTCTAGATCTGTGGAACGCGATGAACGTTTCGATCGTCCGCCATCTTGCTGGTACTTAAGTCGAGCGATGGCAACGGCTGCCCTTTTTTCAGCATTGGGTAATCTATCCAGCTGGTCTCGCATTTTTCCATTTTTCGGCAGATGCCAGTACTGTTAAAAATTATCGTCACAATTTTTTTTACGGGAAATGACGCTCTAAAAAGTAAAGGATTCCCGTGGAGCTATGTCACCCGCAACTGTTTTTATAGAAATCAAATCTATTCTTCGTGATTGGCAACAGTCAAAACGTCAGAGTTTGGTGTTCCCAGAGCGGGAACACTGCGCGTTAAAGGGTTAAATATGCTTTATACGCATATTCTTGTTACGCTTCTGTTTGATATTTTAAGTTGATTTGAAATGTCATTTACGCCATTTTGTCCCACAACAGATTTTGTTTAATTAGTTTATTTGCTCCACTTAGTGATGGATTTCTTGGGTAAATGCGAAGGGACCTTTATTTATTACTCCCAACGGCTGCTTTGGAGTCACAAAAGATGACTAAGCCATTTGCTTTGTCTGCGTATCGAAACTTGTACCCTCCTAAACACAGCGCGTGTCGAGGGTCTGTTTTTTTCAGCTGTACATTAGGGTATCCCTCATAGATGTTCGAAAAAATTTTGTAATTAATTCCATTACGCATTCTTTCTATATTCTGTTTGACCCTAAATACTTATCAGACAAATATGAGCTCTGTAAGATAATGTTAACCCGCTCTGAATCGGTGACAATATAACGGACACCCTGGTGAATGTACTTCATACAGCAGATATATATGGGATAGAGACCGCTTTTGGTAACCTTAACTTGAGGCACTTCTCCCATCAGATGACTTGAGGCAAGATCTCACTTCTTGCGCATTTTCTAAGGAGCATTTGTGGTCAGCGCACTAATTTCCGTTTTCATCGCTATATTTTCAAGAAAAAATGGCGCACTGCTGCTCAGCATATGGATGCAATTCATGATTTGTGAAAGGTTCTGAAATAGCATTACACAGGATACTTGGTTTTTTAATATTTTTTAAAAATGCCTTTTATAAATGAAGAAAATTTCAATGTATCTGCATCCTCTAAGTCTTGGCGATATTTCTTTTTACGCCAAGAGGGTTTGTAATGCCTATGATTACAGTAAATTTCGCTTGTAGTTTACTTTTACCACTCGCCAAATGTGGCGATAAAGCACAAGTCTAGCCTCCGCGCATTTCCGCGAGTCACAAGTCACAAGGTTTATGCTTGCATCAGATTTTCAATGTGTTTTGAATGGCGATGCGCTCTCTTAGTATATTTTTTCTCTCTGATGCACTTCCTAACACAATCTTGTCGGTCGATTCCGGGAACAACCTGTATAAATTTCTCGTAAGTAGATGCCTATTTAACCTTTTACAGGACAATGTTCCCAATTGAGAACATCAATTAAAAATTTATTGAAAAATTAAATTTTATGAATATTGACTTAAAAAAAAAATTAGCAGATATAGTTAAAAGATGACATGATTTTTTTCAAACACAATTTGCTTCATTCGTGGGAATCTGGATAAGAAAATCATAAAAACAGTCATTTTCATAAATTTTTAAGGCGATATCTTGATACCCCCCCGCCCCTCCCCCTTCTGACTTATTTCATATCTTTACTTAAATTTAAAAATAAATCGTTCGTTCATTCTTAATATTTTACTTAAATTAGTTTAAATTACCCATAAATGTTTAGACAAAGTATAGCCTATAAAATTACACTCAGAAGTGAAAAATGTTCTCAACTGGAAACGGAACGAAAATTGTGTGATACAACCCCCCCCCCGCAATCTTAACTCTTTAACGCGCAGTGTTCCCGCTCTGGGAACACCCAACTCTGACATTTTGACTGTTGCCAGTCACGAAGAATAGATTTGATTTCTATAAAAATAGTTGCGGGTGACATAGCTCCACGAGAATACTTTACTTTTCAGCACGTCATAGCCCCGTAAAAAAATGGTCACGATTATGTTTAACAACACTGACATCTGCTGAAAAATGGAAGAATGCGAGAACCGCTGGGTAGATTGCCCAATGCTGAAAAAAGGGCAGCCGTTCCCTTCGCTCGACTTAACTACCAGCAAGATGGCGGACGATCGAAACGTTCATCGCGGACAGCTGGCTGTGCACAGCCAACTGTCGGCACAGCCAGCAGTCGTCAAAAAAGGTCTCTAGATCTGTGGCACGCGATGAACGTTTCGATCGTCCGCCATCTTGCTGGTAGTTAAGTCGAGCGAAGGCAACGGCTGCCCTTTCTTCAGCATTGGGAAAGGGCTGTGCCTCAAAGGGTTATACGTCTAATATTCTTTAACGCATTAGAAAGCAAAATATGCAAAAATACTAATTTAAAATATGCCTGGATCTGAATTCGATTTGCAAAAGGTTAATAGATGCAGATAGAACGCAGGTGGACAGCCAGAGATCGAAATTATAAATTCCTTCCAGCTTTACCTGAAAGTGATGTGAAAAAAAAAAAAAAAAAAAAAAAAACATACGTCAAAAACTGAAGGTATGCTTTCTTCTAAAAATAAGCTCATTTCGAACCGTTCTACGTAGCGTGCAGATCAAACTGATTTTTTTTTTTGATGCCACAATTAAATCGAAATCTTCACTAATTAAATCCTTTTGACCGTCGTATTGTTGCCGAATCGGATGCAAACAAAAGATGACGTATAAAAACGTTATTTGCGAAGTCATTAAAATCACAAAGGGAGAATTCTGACGTTGCGTTTGGGGAAGGGTTTTTTCTTCTTTCTTTCTTTCTTTCATCTCGACCTGAACGAAAGCTATTTCAAGTCACTAATGGAAGATAATACTGAACAATTTACATTTCATAAAGGGTTTCTGGTGAAGAGACGACGAAAACTTTTTTTTTGGTAAATGGTTAGACATTTTTAATTCTTTTGTCTTCTGCGTGTGTCATTTTCTCTTTTAATTTTCAGATTCAATCTAAATCTTCAGCTGTAAAATCGAGAGTTTAATCGTGTTTAAGTTTTTAAAGTGAATCGTGAAAGTTTTTAATCGAGAAAAGGGTTTTTGATTTTTTTTTAAACTTCCTTGTACAATGCAAAAAAAAAAAAAAAAAAAAAAAAAAAAAAAAAAACACATTTTGATCTCGGAAAATTTTCGGTATTTAGATTTTTGTTGTGGAAAAATTGATTTTAGCCATTGAGTTTACTTTGATAATTTCGATGTAACTATGCAGTTACGAGATGCCGTTGCGCAGACAATTACAGCGGGCGCCAGAAAGAACATTTGACGAAAATATGTCTACGCTCAATATATTTAATCTTTGTCCACCTAAAATAAATAACTTCATATTCAATTTATACCGAAATCCAAACTCATGCTCTTCTGTAAACGTACGGAAAGTTTTCGCATTCAAACGATTTCGTTTTGTCGGAACAGCCCCTCTTAGAGTAGTGCTCCACGCAGAAGAAATTATTTTGTTTGTGAAAAAAAAAATTGAACTTTGTAATCTGGAAAAACTATTTTAAGCGAACTAAGAATCGGAATTTTCCATTCAAAGCCTGATGACCGTGACTTCAATATGACGTCAATGGCAACTGCGACAGCTAATTTTAACACGAAACTTGAATAACTTTTTTTACTCTCAGAAATAAAATAGAGCTGAAAATAGCGGGAAAAATCCACCACATAAAATTAGGGAATGGGTTGATTTTCAGATTTTTAAAGTAGCACAGATTGTTTTCTATATTTTTATTCGTAATTATGAAAGTTATCAAGCGAATCGTACAAACGTAGTAGATTTTATTACATTATTAGAAATAACTTTTTAATCTGTTTGGATCAATGACGGTAAAAGTTTTATCTTCGAGTGGTTCAACGGAAATTGTTACGGAGTTGGTGAGTCAGGGATCAGCTTAACTGTATAGCAGGATATACGTACTTATGCATGTGCCTTGCATTTTGACCAAGCGTGAATCCATGTCGTCCTTTTTCTGTGCTGACGTCTATACGTATGTATTGTTGCAGAACAACTCTGCTTGTTTCTGGGTTCGTCGTTCTAAAGTCCAGTTGGTGTAAAAAAAAGTTCTAGTAAAACGTCCACATGTCAGGATGGAACACAAACTTCATTTCTTCTAGAACTTCGTAGAACAATCAGCCGTACAAAATTCACAAGCACAATCTAACAGTAATGTGCTTTTAATAGTCCGCATAGATCAGAAGCTTTCACAAATGCTGTAATTTTCACATAAAATAAAACACATCCACAGGTAAAACTTCAGAGGAAATATTCGAGGGATAACACTAACAGTCCCTCAAGGCTCAGCAATCGAGAATTTACACACAGCACTTAAAAACAGTTTCGAAATCAAGCACGAAACACCGCTTCTATAGCAGAGCGTACTCACACTGAGAGAGCTCTTCACACACTGGGCGTTCAACTCGCACTGAACTGGGGCTTTAAAGGCACTTCTATTTATAGCCGCCGCAGGAGGTACAAGAAGTCTCCAGAAAAGCCTATTTCACGAAGATTCTAGATAAAGCGACAAATATATATTGATTACGTCATAGAAGAGAAATGTTAGGTTATTAGGTGTTTTCAATGCAGCAAAAGCAGCTTTACAGGCCCCATAGGGAAAATCGCGCCAAATGACCAAAATGTCGCCAAGCTTGGCGACTTTTGACGAAAAATCGCCAAATTTGGCGCCAAAAATAAGTCCTTAAAAGTGAAGAGATCTAAGCCCTAGGACCAATATTTCTCGAGTTTTCTAGAAACCCTTAGAAAAAGAATAGGGAAACTGAAACCTCTGTATCTCCGGTTCTAATTGGCCGATTTTGATGCAACGAAAAGCAAAATTTATCTATTTGAAACGTAGAATACGAATTTTAAACCATTTTAAGCCCCAGAGCAGCGGGTTACACCGAAAATTCGTAACATTATGTACACAACTCGCATAATTCAAACACTATTACAGCAGGAGAATATTGAAATTTTGTATTTAGGTCTGTTGCAATATTCAGCTGTGCAATTTTTTATTCTGGCTCCGATTGACTGGGTAACTTACAGGGTCATCCAAAATGCTATTACAGTGAAATCCCTCTATAACGATATTTTGGGGGTCAAAATAATATATTGTTGTAAGAGAATTATCGTTATAGGGAGAATCGATATTGGAACGAAAATATTTTTGATTTTTGTTCTTCATATATCCCATACCCTGCGGTGTCACCAGAAAGTGTTCTGTTTTCATTCAGCACACCCTCGCGAGTAATATATAATAAACGAAAGCAGAAAAACATGTTTATAGTTTTCAGTAATTTTCACAACACTCACAAATTTTAGTTAAATACCCTTGCCGCCTCGCCAGGGATTCTAGCGGCGATATAGCTTATAAATATTTATAGCATATTTGAATAACAAATATATAATGTCTAAATAAATAATACCTGAATGCCGCAAAAGCGTTTTTTAAAATGTATTAGATATTAATTGAAAATACATACCCATTAATTTATCCTTATTTATTTTGCTTCATGCCTTTATCAAAACCTTTTATGATGTTGAATTTCCCTTCGAGAGATATTTGTTTTCTTTTAGCCATTTGCTTTCGATTTTCACTAAACAAACTTCAAAGTAAACAAAACTCATAAATAATTTAAAATATCCTCGTGTAATAATCGACCTCGATAGGATTTATCGGAGGTTAAAATTCTTACTCAAGTTCAGACAAAAGAACGTATCGTTTTCTATATCAGTTCCGGTGAAAGGAATCCTTGACCATTTTTTAAAGAGGGGGATAAGAATCAAAGATGTGTCATCCAGGAAATGCCAACTGCCCTTCCACCTTGCGAGAAATGCACTTTCTCATTACCATAGTGTTACATCAGCAAAACGAAACTTAGAAGACGTTCTTTGGCAGAGGCGTGGTCCAACCCGTTCCAACCACATTTTACCTCGACTTTCTTTGTGTAGCTTTCAATGTGTGTGCATGAGTTGGGCTTCTGATGCATCGTAGAAAAAAAATATATCGTAGTAGCGAGAATTATTGTATGTAAGGGATAATTACTACCATCGTTGTAGAGAGAATTATCGTTTTAAAGGATATCGTAATACAGAGAACTGTTTTACATTAATCTAAAGGGAATTCAGCCAGGACTATGAAAAAATATCGTAATAGAGAGAATTATCGTTATAGAGGATATCGTTGTAGCGAGATTCTACTGTAATACATTAAGACACGGACGTAGCAATAGCTTTTTCATGGGAGGGGTCCAGTTAAGGGGGGGGGCTATTCTTATATAAAGTTTCTTAAATTTATATAAAATTTAAATACACAAACATACTCAAAATAAACACTGTTTTACCGTGTATTATTGTGAGGGATAGGCTCAAAAGGTGAACATTCGGGAATAATTGGGTTTGTGCGTAGACTAAGGGGGAGGGCGAGTGCAGTCCCCCTAACTCATCCCCTTATATACGTCCGTGCATAAATGTCTATGTACTTATTTCATGCATTAAGAGTCTACGATCAACCATACTTTTAATTAGATCAACAATGGAAGTTTATAAAAGGTGTTTTTGTTCAAGAAGTTTAAGAAACCTCACTAAATTTCATTTCAAGTAATAATAATAAAAGAAAGCTTTTTAAAAGCTTCCCAAAAAGCGTTTAAATTTTATATCTAACTTAGAACCGAAGTTACAGCTATTTAAATGTTACTCAAGCATCAGCTTCTACATGTCTTTAAAACTTACTTTTTGCCTTTTCTCAAAATAAAATTTTACACTTTTCGGCATAACGCAATGAAAACATAAAAATTACTCATGAAATGTCTTTAAATTATGCATAGATTTTTTACAAACAGTCGTAAAGGGAATAGATTATACTCATAATTACATAATTAAAAATTGTATTTCCTAATGACTTATATTTTGACTTGTGAAGAATTTTCAGAAATATTTATAAATGCATATGTTTTCAAAGTTCTAGCCACTCAGATATTCAGATAATTTTTATGATAATTGTCTATTCCTTAGGAAATGCCATAGTGATCATCATATTTACAGAATATTGACAAATACATTTATTTTCAAATTATCTTGTTTTGCGGAAGTGTTAGTTTATCAGATTTTTTACTATATTTCTCTGGCTGAATATACCTTTCAGTACAAAAAAGAATTTTTTTAAATTTTATTCTTTTCCTAATTTTTAAGTCATATATAATAATAAAATGTACCTCTGACACTAAAAATTATAAAAATTTTGAAAAAGACTTCAAACGTGTACGTATACCTTAAATTTACATTTATGTTAACTATGAAATATAATCCATAAAAAAATATAAGGAATTTCTTTACTTTTTCGCATTTATTTTTGAGCAAGGGACCGATTATGCGGCAGAGTTTAATTGATACAGACGCAACAAAGCAAACTTAAAAGGCGTTCGCTAATAAGATTACGCATCTGCTTTATATTTCCCGTTGTTGTGCTTTACTAAATGAATTATATGAAACTTTTTTTTTTTTTTTTACCTTTCATTTTTTCCTCCGTTTTTCTTTTTTATCCAGTCAGATTAGAAAGACAATGAAGCAGATTAAGTCAAAAACTGCTTTTTAAAAATTGGATTTGGGGAGATTCGTTTGCTGAAAGAAAGGTTTTGTATGTATTTTGCGTCTGCGGAATTTTTCATCGAAATCCTGTTATGCACTCGCAAAAATCATGTCTAATGCATCGATTATGAAACGCTTTCAACACAAGAATATTTTTGTGCCAAATTTGGCGAGATTTTGGGTATAACCTCAGAGCAACTGTATGTTACTATTAATGCAATTTTGAGAGACCCTATTATATCCCTATTGAATGGTGATTGAAATGCATTGATGCCGCTCGCAAAACTGCTACAGACCGTAATGCATTGGAATTCTTTTGAAGGCTTCTGTAAAAGAACTATAATTGATATAACCCTACTTTCGATACAGAGCTTTATTTTGTAATCCTTAATAACGTACATAATTTTGTTTTGTTTTAAACAGCCGAATGCCTCCAACAAGGGAAGGGGAGGTCAATTCGAGAAAAAAGCTCTTGAAAATTCGTATTCAGCTTGGATGCGAGACGAGACAGAGATTTACAGCATTTTTGTGAGACGAGACAAGCATTTTTAACATTTACGATATAGGGATTTTGCGAGATGAGACAAAGCTTTTAGGCTGTTTTGCGAGATGCCTATTTTCCGTTTCGCGTCCATCGGTACGCGCGGAAACTTTTCGCATTCGAATGATTTCGTTTTGGGTACACAGTCCCTCTTATGTCTATGCTTCAAGCAAACGATCATTTTAATGAGGAAAAATTAAACAATGTTATCTGGAAAAACGATTTCCAGACGAATTGGAATAGAAATTTTCACTTCAAAGCCTGATAACTATCATTTCAGTACAACGTCGTTGTCACTTGAAACACCTAATTTTCTCAAGCAAATGATTCACTTTTTTAACTCTCGAAAATAAAATTCAGCTGAAAAGATCGAAAAATCGCTTAAACACGAGGGAGCGGGTGGATTTTTATAATTTTAACTTAAGCGCTGATTGCTTTCTATATTTTTATATATAATTTTTGAAAATTTTCAATTGGATTGTACAAATGGTGTAGATATTATTACGCTTTTCGTGCTTTTTAATCTTTTGGAACTTTTTAATCTTAGAGTAATAGCGGTAAAAGTCTTACCTTTGAGTCGTTGCCCGGAATTGTTAAAGAATCAGTGAGTCAGTAAGTCAGGGATCAGCCTAAGCACATAGCTGGATATTTATTTACAAATATAAAAAATCCAAGGCCTGTACGATGTGCTTTCTAGGCATTTATTTAACATATATTAATAAATCAAAGCCTGCACGCTGTGCAAACTATGTTATATGTATTTAGCAGGTGAACAGTTTGCGGGCTTTATCTGCCAGTACTGCTTTATCTGGCTGATAGCTAACGCTTTGCTGGCAGGTAGTGCAGATTTATAGGACTCAGATACTGATATGCGAAATGCTGCAAATTTTGACAACTGCTTAGTAAGCTCTGATTCAGTATATCACGTCGAAATAAACACATATATATACAGGTTAAATGGTGCTGCGGTGAAACAGCCGTACGCAAATTGAATATGTGTTAGCGTAATCTGAAGTATCTGGGGAACTGGGTGTTGGTTTTAGAACTCGGTATCTGCAAAAGTATGATAAAAATAGAGAAAAATATTGTTCAGATAGTCTGTTCTGTGAAAACTATTGCCCCTTTATTAAAGTAGGATTACTTATTTTTATGAATCTCTTTTTCTTTCTTTTTTCAACAACATCTACAATCTACCTACTCAAAATGGTTAAGCTTGGGGAAAAAAATATTTCTTCGCAAAACTGTAATCTTAAATGTATTTTGTTGCAAATATGCAAATCCTTACTTTTCACGCAAAACATTGATCTCTCTCCTTTTCGCAAGCACTCGATATTTTGATTCAAATTGAAGGAAAGTATTGTAATCATGACAAAATTCGACTTCGAGAGTTTGGTGTATTGACACGTTTTGAGGTCTTCTGAATTCATTTAGGCTATTTTTACGAGATGTATGTATGTATGTATGTATGTGTGTGTATGTGTGTTTGTGAATGAACACGATAGCTCCTAAACGGTACATTCGATTGAGCTCAAATTGGGTATACATGTTATAAACCACCATCGTAAGACCGGTATTGATTTTGATGTGTATAGGAGTTACATTTTTTTAACGGGGCTGCGAGAAAGATTTCTTTTAGATTATAGCATATGAGGATTATGCATATGATTAGATTATAGCATATGAATATTCTTGAAATTGCGCTAGCGTTTATTTAAATGCTTGGTAATGATCTTAATCGTACATGTTTGGAAAGTCGAGTGGAGTCACTCCAGATTTTTTCATTTAAAAAAAAAAAAAAAAAAAAAAAAAAACATACTTCTTACTAACCAAATCATTATTCCTCTGAAGTTACAAGCCATTGGCACGTATCATAACGACAACAGATGACTGGATGATTAGAAGTTTATACATCTCATTGAGGGAGGCATTAGAATATGGACTCGTAAAACTACCTGATTACTTCTGCGGCTATTTCTCGTTTAAATGCTGTGTCTCTATGCATGAATGACTAAGCTAAAGCATCAGTTCCGACACTTATGAGTTTAGACGTTATGTGGCGTCTTGAATATTAAAACGATCTTCGTAAATATTGCGCAGGACTTACTTTTACTGGGTTAAGTAGTTGAGCACGGATATTCAGCGTTTATTACTCTAGAAATGGAGGTTTTGACGTGAATGCGTCTTTAAATTTGCTTCTATAGTGCGCAGGCAATTCAGAAAACGGATGTTAACAAAATCAGGGGAATACAGTTTAGTGTTGCAGCTACATATCTATCATCTGCATCCAAAATAATTACACCACTGGATAGCTAGAGGATTTAAGAATTCATTACTTTGAATACTTACTGTGACGCATCGAAGAAGCGCCTCCATTTTGAGGTCGTTTCGCTGGGTCACATAATGTCTGTTTAGTATAAATTTTGACTCAGAGAAGTTAAAGCGTTCCCTTTTTATTTCAATCGTCAGCTGTCGTGAAAATCTGCCGATTGCGTGTATAAAACATTAGTGTGAAATAGTTACAGTGAATATATATATATATAGTTTTAAAGTAAAAAGTTAAAATAAATGATCCAATGTCGGCCTATACTCGTCAAAAAGCCAAATCAAAATATAGAGAGCGTTTACGGTTGGAAAGATGTTCTCAAGAACAATCCAGTGATACCCGTAAAACACTATTTTCCTTTCCTGAACTCGATGAAACTCAAAGAAAATACGTAACGAGTAATACTAGTTATGTAAAATTCGGCTTATAATTACAAACAATCGTGGCAAGCCTCACAAAATTATAAAAGCCTTTTTAGACGACTCCATCATAAGATTGTCTGACAGAAAGTTACGACGAAGTTTGAAACAACTGAATTTCAATTGCTGTCGATCTGTCAAAAAGCCTTAATTGACCGTGAGGATGTTTGTTAAACGACTAGCCCTTTCTAAAATGCGCAAACATTGGAGTGTAGAAGACTGGGAGAAGCTAAAACTGTCATACATGAAATTGTTTTTTTTTTTCAACTAGTATAGAAAATTCTTTACCTTACATAATACTATTAATACTTTAGATTTGTTTTTATGACGACTCGTCTATTCAAATTTTTCAGGACAATTCTCAATTTGTTCGTCGCTGGTCTCATGAAAAATTTGATGAAAGCTGAAAAAGTGAAACATCCCCTGTCCGTCATGATATGGGGCGTAATTAGCTCAAAGGGGGATGGTCGACTACATTTCTTTGAAGGCACTATATACGTCATGATTAGTGTCTGCGAGTTTTTTCAACCCGATTGCTTCTGCGGATGAAGAAACAGTTTCCAGATGGCATTTATGTCTTATGCAGGATTCAGCCCCATGACATGAAGCGAAAAGAAATTATTAAATTCGTAAAGGTAAAAAAATAAACCTTTTCGGACTGGCATGGAAACTCGTCAGACCTCAATCTGGTCAAAAATATATGGGCTGCCCAAGAAAATGAATGCTAAGATGAAGTAATTGCTAACAAGGGGGACTTGATGGAAAATATTATTAACCCTTTAACGCGCAGTGGTCCCGCTCTGGGATCACCAAACTCTGACGTTTTGACTGTTGCCAGTCACGAAGAATAGATTGGATTTCTATAAAAATAGTTGCGGGTGACATAGCTCCACGAGAATCCTTTACTTTTTAGCACGTCATTTCCCGTAAAAAAAATTGTCACGATTATTTTTAACAGCACTGAAATCTGCTGAAAAAGGGAAGAATGTGAGAACAGCTGGATAGATTGCCCAATGCTGAAAAGAGGGCAGCCGTTGCCATCGCTCGACTTAACTACCAGCAAGATGGCGGACGATCGAAACGTTCATCGCGTGCCACAGATCTAGAGACCTTTTTTTGACGCAGCTGGCTGTGCGCAGCATTGGGAAAGGGTTGCGCCTCAAAGGGTTAAAGCATGCCACAATTTTTTACGTACGCAATCGATAGATCTTCACGAGAGCTCACGATTGAAATGCAAACAAAAGTTCTATCTTCCCCTAATTAAAATTTAATCCAAGCTGACATTATGTGACGCAGCGAAACGACCTCAAAACGGTTGCGCTTCCCCCCTCTGGCGCTAGCAGTGGGTCACAGTCCGCATTCAACGTAAGGAATTCTTTAATACTTTAGCTATCGAGCGGTGCAGTTAAATTTAGCTGCATTATCAAACTGTGTCCCCCGAATTTGTTATCATCAGTTTTCTGAATTGCCTATTACTATGGAAGCACATTTAAAGACGTATTTCAGGCAAAAAATAAAAAAGCAAATTTACGTCATTTACGTCATTACAAAAGACACATTTGCGTCAAAACTTTAAATTTTATGAACTAAGCCACCGACAAAAATTGAAAATACTCGGAACACTGCTAAAAATGTTACGTACTCATTTAAACCAAAATACAAAAGAATAAGAAACCAAATTAGATCTATCCAAAAAAAGACATTACATTGCACGAGAAACAAATTATGTTTTTTGTATAAAATATTCAAAAGAATAATGGAACTGGAAGTAAAAATAGTACAAATTAGTTTGGTGTGTAGAAACGTGTATCACAAAATGTAAAGACAACATAAGACATGGAAATTCAAAAATAATTTGCTTCTGCAGAAACTTTTAAACCTGTTTTACATTTATATTGCAACATGTTCCCATGTATGTTTATGCATTGGCAAGAGTTTAAAAAAAAAAAAAAAAAAAAAAAAACAGAAGTATTTTGCATGGGAATATTTAACTTCCAACTTCTTTATAAAATATTTTTATATGAATCGGATTGAGACGAAACGTTTATATAAGGAAAAGGCTTTATTTAATATGTTTGATTAGCGTTACGATGTTGTTTTATTCTTTCATACGAAAGTCCATAGTATTTTTTTAACTCTCTAATGTCCATAGTAGCAAATATGCTAGAATACTTTGAACACTATTTTGTAATGGAAAAAATGTTTCGAAATGTAATTTTAAAGTCATAAAACCATCAACTGTGCCTTTAATTAATAATAGTAGTAGTTTGGATCCACAGGTGCCAGCATAATGGATGAAAAGTAATAATATGTTTTAAAAACAACATGTTTATATTCTTTTGTTCTACTTGCACAATGCTCTACTTTTAAGTTTTCTCACTATTTTAATAATTTTTAAAATGAAGAAAATTTAATAATTGCCATTTTATGTGTAAGAAAATATATGCTTTTCACTAGATACAAAATAATTTTTTAAAAAGTTTCATTTACAATAGTTTGACGAGTTTTAAAATCAATATGCTACCATTGAAAAAAAAACATAAAATGTTTCTTCCGCAATTTTTTATTATATTTTCGTTATTTGACTTATTTGACTTAAAAGAACACCATTTCAACGAATTTTTTTTTTTTATTATTTATTTATTTTTTGCTTTGGAATTTCTCATAGTGGGCATTAGAAGATTAAATACTATTTGAGTGACCCGTTCTTTGCAAGAGGTGAGCAGCTTACTTTTTTAAAAAATATTTAAAAAAACATTTTTAAGACATTATTTTGAGAAATTACGAAGATTTAAAATCTTTAGTCATATGTACAGATATTTCTGAAAAATTAAAAAACAAAGAGTGAGGAGGTCAAGTAGTCTCTTTTGTTGAAACTATCGTGGAATATATGTTAATATAGGATTGCATATAGTTTCGTTAAATGTTTGGCGCCCGTTGAAAGATGATGAGTGTGGCTAATACTTTTAATTAATGTACACGAAATATATATTAGCATTGCATATTGCGCTTCAATTTATATCGCAACAAATCTTCTGATTAACAGTTTCTTATTTAAATTTCCCATCTCGTGAAAAAATGTCAAACTGTGTAATCTCGAAAAGCTATTTCCAGTTGCTATAAATTGAGAATACGACGCAAAGTTTACTAATCGAACGCAATTTTTAATTTATGACTTTGTGAAGTTTTTGAATGCCTTAAAATAAACTCCGATTAATCGAGTCGGTTTATCTAGTTATTCTGTACAGCTAGATTTTAAACGGAAGACTGATAAAAATGTCGAGACGTTCGTTATTTTTTTTTCGTTTTTTTTTTTTTTTCTTAAATACGTCTTAAATTTGCTTCCACAGTGGGAGGCAATTCAGAAAACTGATGATAACAAAATCGGGGGCATACAGTTTGGTGTTGCAGCTACATATGGATCCTCTAATCCAAAATTTGATTCACTGGATAGCTAAAGGATAAAAGAATTCGTTACGTTGAGTGAGGACTATGACGCATCAGTGGCGGCTCGTGGGATACAGCAAGTACAGCCGGGCTGCACTTGAAATTATCAGCACATACTTTAAAATAATTTATTCTACTAATTTTCCTAAATTGAGGTTAGAATTGTGGAGTTCCTACGGTAAATTAAAAAAATCTCCGAAAAAACCAAAAAAAAAAAAACTTATTGTGGCCGGATCGCTCATTCAGAAAAAAAAAGCACTTTAATCTTCCCGCAATTCAAGTGGGAAAATCTTTGGTTCAGCCCAGAGCGCTGAAAAGAAAATTGGCAGCACCGTTGCCATGACAACGACTACGTCAGCAGCCTCTCCGGCATAGGGAGTATGCAGCTGATACAGCCGATGAAAGATTTTCTAACGGCGGCTGAACTTGAGAACTCGACTAACTGATTGGCTCTCGACGAGAAGTGAGGAGGAGGTAAGGAGAATATATGTTCGGAAAACTCTCGACTTTATATTGCTGAATTTATCAAGAAGGTAAGATTGAATAGACGCTTATGAATGGACAATTACCCATCAAAGCAGTATTGTTTTTAAGTAAGCAAGAACTGGCATTTAGAGGACATGGCGAGCGAGAATATTCTTTAAACATGGGAAATTTTAAAGGGCTTTTAAAATTATTGATATCTGAATAAAAACAAACGCCTTTTTATAGGGACATCACTGATCGATTCGCAAGTTTAAAAGAAAGGAGGATTGATTTGACTTATAAAAGATAAGTAAGTTTTCTTTTTTTTTCTTTCCTTCTCAAGTTATCGTTACAAAAGAAAATTCTAAGGAAACTTCGAATCAGACACGGATTAATGCAATTTTGAGGATAAGAGCGGCTGGTTGCAATTTATGTCCACTTTATGGAAGTAAAATAGGATCTCATTTTACTTCAACATTTTTTATGTAATTTCTTTTTTTTTTCCATCGGTGAGGGCTTAATCCGCCAGCTTTCGAATTCAGTAACAAAGATTTTCCATTCTGTCCGTAGGAAGGGGGGGGGGGGCTTATATGCTTCCGGCTGCACTAACAGTTTTGACCATGGGCCGCCACTGTGACGCATCGCTTGCGGTGGAGGAAGAAGCGCCGCCATTTTGAGGTCGTTTAATCGGCGTTTCATCATGTCTGTTTAGTATAAAATTTGACTCTGAGAAGTTAGAACGTTCGGTTGCGTTTCAATCGTCAGTTCTCGTCAAGATCTATCGATTGCGTATATAAAACATTAGTGTGAAGTAGTTATAGTGAATATATTTATATAGGTATATGTAGAATTGAAGTAAAAAAAAAAATAAGTAAATAAATAATGCGATGTAGATCTATACTCGTAGAAAAGCCAAATCAAAATATAGAGAATGTTTACGGTTGGGAAGAACTTCTCAAGAGCAATCCATTGATACCTGTAAAACACCATATGACAGAGTGAAGCGGTGCCGGGAATGTAAAAGAATGAAAATGTCCGTGCGGATAAAGGACGGCGCCAGTATATCTGCAGCTCAGACGCCCGAGCCTATGCAAGTGGATGATATAATCGCTTCTATATAACTCGTTCTATATATTTTGATATTATTTCTATATTAGATACTATTACTCGTTAAGTGCACGTATTCGCATAAAACACGCGGCCGTGTCAACGACACAGACACTAGAGATGAGTTCGGGCTCATTTTTTGAAGCCCGAGCCCGAAGACTTTTAATCCGAGCCCGCCCGAGCCCGAGCAATATTATTTAAGTCAGAGCCCGAGCCCGCTCGAGCCCGAAATTTCAGCTAAAGATAATTAAAATTCAATAAAATTCAATAAAATTCAAAGAAATAATTCCTTGATACAATACAATAAATTTTGCCGTTTGTGCAAATTAAAGACAAATATAGTTGCAAATTTTTAATGCACTTTCTAATTCTTTATATCCATGTTTATGAAATAATGTCCGATCTCATGATTAGCTAAGCAATATAAGCCGCCGTTCTGAAATACCCAAAGAGCCTCACGCGCCTTCTAGGCATCCGTGCCGATATTTTTTTTTATAAGTACTTTTATTTTCCATATGAATCACTTTTTAAAAATTTGTTTCAAGGAGTATGTTCAATAAAATAGAAATATTTCACGAGCCCGATCCCGAACGCAATTGTGGTTTACAGAGCCCGATCCCGGTTCGGGCCCGGGCTCGGGCTGAGCCCGTCTCATCTCTAACAGACACACCATGTTTTTTTTTTCTTCCTTTTCTTTACCGTTACGGATAAGCGTAATACTACTTTCAAAATATTTAATCGACACTTCCATAGATTACCGCTTTAGAGTGAAACGCACTAGAGTATAGAGAGGTAATGCCAGACCGCTTAAGTATGAAATATGAAACGGCGTTGCTTAGCGTGAACCTTTATTTCTCCATATAACTCTTTTTTCTTTTTATAAATCTGGCAACCAGTTTGTTTTCCGTTTCTCTGGTCGTCACGGCGATTTCTTCTTATTCAAAGAATTTGGTTTGGGAATAAATTTTTATTATTCCCAAGGTTCTGGGAAGAGCTCAGAAAACTTCTTCAGCTCTGTGACGTCGATCGACCACCTTGTTGTTGGTAGTTAAATGAATCAGTGGCAACGGCTGCACTTTTTGAGCATTAGACAGTCTGTCCAGTTGGTCTTCTATATTTATATGAAAGTACTTGCTCTTCAAAGGGTTATATTATCCCCAATAGCTCAACTATTTCAACAGACGTTCTTTGAACGTCAAAATATGTTCACAGAACATCTTCTGAAAGATTTTTAGACTACTCACACAGCACACACAGGTTCTCGGAACACTTAAAATCGTTCAGAAAACGATCTCTGAAAGTTAATAGATGTTCAGAGAACCTATACGTGCTGTCTGGGTAGTAATGCTTTTATTTTGTGGATCTCCACTTTCGTAATCCATTCGGAAGTTACAAGAACATATTTTAATCTATAATGAACGATACCAATTAAAAATTATAAAAATATTGTACGAAATACCCAAAATCGTAGAAGAAGTGTTTGAAATTCGTTTATTTAAGTTTGAATTCGTTAAATATTTGTGACTTTACTCTGATTTCATTATTTTGCTGAGCTCCAAATACTTTTATGAACATTTTAGGCTGGGTGAGGATATTGTATTCAAGTTTCTAAATTACCCTTAAATATATACACAATTCCTTCACATAATTAAAGAAAAGGGAAATCTGTAAGGGAAAAGTAATTCGTTGCCAGCATATATCGGAAAAAAATCGTTGAGAGCATATTGAAAAAATCGTTGTCAGCATATCGGAAAAAATCGTTGAGAGCATATCGAAAAAAATCGTTGTCAGCATATCTCAAAACAAGAAAAAGTAAACGAAAAAAAAAAAAATCTTTTTTATTCACAGTCGGTTATTCAGGATTTTTATAGTGCTGGATATTAAAAGTTCGGTTTACACCAGATGCACCGGTCGTAAACGGGGAAAAAGTTCTCTTTTTTAACATTAGTGGGAGATATGTATTTTCTCTTACCTAGGGGAACTATCTGTCTAGTTTGTGTTTGTAATAAAAGTAAATGAAGGCTTTCAGAAAGCGGTTTAAGTTTTGTGTTTAGTCTAGCACACTGAAAGAAATTCAAATTTTAAGATCCATTTGCGTAATAACTTATCTCTTTAAAGATCATCTACAAAGAGAAGTCGTCTGAAAAACTACAACGAAAATACATTTTCCATATATAGAATCTATAAATCTTAGTTTCAGTCAAATGTCATCAGATGACGATCATACCTTAGTCAAATAATAACACCGGAGATCAAAATGGCGGCTTTCACAAATGTTGTTATATGTTCACAGAAAGTAGCCAAGGTTACTATATTTATGCATTTATCACCTACTTGTCGGAGTGGTGTGCTAAAGTTGGAATCAACCGAATTCTTTTGCCGAAATACAATACATTAATAAAATTTTTTTTTTTCAATTGTTACTTGGGTTGTGTAGTGGCTTGAGAACCATTTTAAACATTGAATTTGCAAGTAATCCCACTTTCAATTTTCAAGTACTTCGAATACATTCGAATACGCTTAATACGTCACTTTTAAGAGGGCAATATACAAATGCGGTCCCAATTCCTTTTTAACGTTATCTACCATACACACTTAATTTTTGTTGTGCATATTTCTCAGCATTCTACGTTACAACGATGGTTGCCTTATCAACAAATTTTAGGATTTCATCCAGGACTATTCCTTGTTTCGATTTCAGTATGATAGCAGATTAAATAGGACAGGTTGTACAGCTAAGTCAGTCCCGGACTGGCCAGGTCAGGATGGTCGGCGATTGGCGAGGGCCCCTGGCTGAAGGGGGCCCCATCAATAACCTTTACTCTTTTACTCATCTATTTCTCAAGTGACAAAATAGCTAAATGTGGTTTTTAGGCATGCAAGCCTACTTTTCAAACATTACATATTCTAATGTTACATTCCCTCTAAAATTCTCTGGTAATGGGCCCCTTTTCGACCCCAAGCTGAGGGCCCCCCAGGAGCCAGTCTGGGCGTGAGTTACGTTATAAGTACTTCGTAACGTCTTTACTTATGATTTCCTTAATTTGTCATCCGTTTTATTAATTTAAATTCTTACTCTTCTAATTTATATAAATTATAATGTAAGTTAATTATAGGCGCATTTATTGTATACACATTTAGAATTGCGTTTTGCATGTAATATAAACTCCGCCTTAGAAGTCACTTTGCTTAGTAAGTCATTTTTAAGTGGTTCCGAGAGGGATTTAAGGACGAGGTTTAACTAACCCATTAACGCGAGGTGTCCTCTTGTGTCCTCACCGTGAGGACACAAGACTCTGACGTTTTGACTCTTCTCATTCACGAAGAATAAATTTGATTTTTATAAAAATACTTGAGATTGACATAGTTACAGGAGAATATCCTTTACTTTTTAGCACATCATTTCCTGTAAAAATTGTGGATTATGTGTAAAATTATCACGATTATTTTTAACAACACCGACATCTGCTGAAAACTGGAAAAATACGATGGAAATACATTGATATAGAAGAACAACTGGATAGGCTGCCCAATGCTGAAAAAAAGGGCGGAAGTTGCCATCGCTCGATTTAACTACCAGCAAGATGGCGGCCGATCGAAACGTTCATTGCGTGCCACAGACCTAGAGACCCTTTTCTGACACAGCTGGCTGTGCGCGCACAGCTGGTAGTTAAATCGAGCGATGGCAACGGTTGCCCTTTTATCAACTTTGGAAAATGGTTGCAAAGGGTTAACTGTACATCCTTTTTTTTACAATACCCACAAACACAACTTGACAAGGAAAGAGATTTTTTTCATTAAAAAATCATTAAGAATGAAAAAAATAATGAAAAAAAATAATGAAAAAGATTAATGAAAAAATTATTCCATTAATTTTTTTCATTAAATTTTCATAAGTTTTATCCTTCTATTAAAATATATACATGTACATTTCTTTACGACTCCCTCCTCTCCCAAGCGTGTAGTGGGCGCAGTGAAATTTTTTAATATCTTCCACTACATAAAACACGAAAGCAAACTTGACTGCGACTACAATCTCAACGCAACAAGGCATTTTTCCTCAATAACGCTAACTGCACACGCTCGTTTAAATTGTTTTTCCTTTTTTCTGCCGAAGGAGCGTTTTGAGTATATGGACAGGGGATTATAAATATTTAGTCGGATTACATATTTCGGTCTCTTCTCAGAATTCCTCTCTTAAAATTCCCTTAAAGCATTTAGTGCGCGGAAGAATAAACGGAATTTCTCATATGAGAAATTTCTCTCGGGAAGATTTTAAACACGCGATCGATGTTCTGAGAACCAGACCGCTATGTGAGACATTTTAGAGTAAATTTCGGTGAGTATCATGTTGCATTTTTTGCGACATCGTTCACAATAAATGTCTACAAAACGTATTTTTGTAACCGTGTCGATACATTTTTTGTGCGTTTTTCAACAGGGTTGACAGACAGCGTTGGGAGCGGGGTGGTGGAGTAAAATGTGGAAATTCGCCACAGTTTGCAGTTTGTCATGATTTATCGCCGAACTTGAGCCAAAAGTTGAAGTTCCCGAAACTGAACCTTGCTCTTGCAACATCTTCCACATTTGTAAAGAAACTGCCAAACACTACAAAGTTTGGAGAAGTACAAGGAGGCTACAATAAAAGTTTACCTGTAGACAGTATTCTACAGCTGAAAGGGGTGAGCCGATTGCCACCAAATTTAGCATGCGGACTGCGCAAGAGATGAGCTCAAGGAAATTTTTTAAAAGAGATTAGTTCAAAAAGTGTCCACCAGTTGGCTCTTTGCATGATGAAATCATCTTTGAAATGACCACAAGTTAAAAAGAATAAAAAAAACTACTGAATAAATGTTGAAATTGTCTTTACATATCGAATTAGCCATTTCGTTGTTCAATTCGCTGTTTTTCATACAAAGCGCCACCTAGTGGAAATGTCTTAAACTTATATATGTATATTTTTTTTTTCAAAATTCGTTGAGCGCATCTGCTGTATTGTCTATATACCAAATTTGGATGCAATCCGTACACCCGTTTTAGTTGCAGAAGCCAGTTTATAGGGGAACTTTAATTATAACCACCCTGTATAGTTAGAATATGCCTGACAAAAATTGTAAAGCAGTTTTAATAGGCGATTTTAATTAATTTCTACTCCAAAGAAGTGTTTTATATAAGAAGGAATAAAAATACAGCACCTTTTGTGAATAATAATATACGTCCCAACTTAATAGAATAAGGGAGACAAATTGGGACGACACACGGATTATGATACGCTTTTAATATACAGCACTTAGTGGGTACTTAAAATATAGGACAGAGTTTCAGTTTTTTATTATATTTTCTTTTCTTTTTTATCTCTTTCTAAGACACCCACAGAGATAACTCAAATCGCTTAAATTAATACTGATATCAAAATGTGAACCTTGAATATCGATTTTCCGTATTTGGTACTACATGATGAAAAACTTCAGCCTAGGCGGCATCCATTGTTTGTGAGTGGCATAGTCTTGCTAGACTGTTAGCGGAGAACAAAAAACGTGTTGTAAATGTCTGAAGCTGGTTGGCTTAATTAAACGATAAATTTGTCAGCCGTACTCGCGAAGCAAGCGTGGGTTATTCGGAGAATTTTCTAATAGCATTTTGCTCAATGAGATATTTTTCAAATAAATAGTTGGTTTCATTTGCCATTTTCGTGTTGATAATAAGATTTCTTTTCATTTATCTTATCATTCTTTTCTTAGTGCTTGTCTGAAATTCCAGATGAAGGCGTTGTTTAACTCACGGCTGTCTTATTAACGCTTTCCAGGAAGGTTGAAAAGTGTTGATGATTTCGTTTGGTCCATCTGTCTATCTGTGCATTCAACCGTCCGTGCTCTGACTAGTAATTGAGCATCGACTACAACGAAATTTATATACGCGATTCAGGTGTGCTGTACCACGTACCCTATTGAAAATGAAGATTTTAGCATTTATAGTTATTTTCCAGGGGCTCCCAAAAGAATTCCAATACACTTTGTTCTGTGACTAGTCATTATCCAAAGCGTATTTTAGAGATATTTGTTTGTTTCAAACAGAACAAAATAGATATATGCTATTAGGTATTACAAAATAAAGCTCTTCATCGAAAACAGTGTTATATGACATTTATAGTTCTTCTTCAAGTTCATTATAAAAATTCCAATTGTTTCAGATGCTCCTGTTAAAGAACTATAAATGCTACATGCAGAATTTTCCATAGGGTACGGGGGTACAGTGAATTGCAAAAGTGAATTGCATACGGGGTACAGTGAATTGCAAAAGTTGATGAAAATTTTGTTATGTATGATGTGCATTTACTCCAGTTAAACAAACAGGCAAATCGATGTAATAAAAAATTTTCAGGTTTGTTGGAAAACATTTAAAAATGCACGAATTGGATGCTTGTAGTACAAAGATTAGAGCAGTAATTTCTCAACTTTTGTCAGTGGACGCAGTCTATAAATTTACAAATCTGCGTAAAATAAATAACTGTAATTTTAAGGTAGATTTTACACTCCTCCATGACGGTCCAGTGTTAAGATTTTTTTTTTTCAACGTCGTCGTAATTTTTAATATTACTCCAAAACCACTCAGTTCATAACGATTTCAATATGATTTGTTCTTTTATAACACAGATTGTACCTTAAATACACAAACTTTTATCAACACTCGAAACATGTAATACTCTCAAACTCTCATAATTATTGGCACAGATTTAGTTTTATAGTGTAAATTTACTTCAACTCCCAGGAAGGTAATGCCGAAAACAACTATAAAATTAGAATACACCTGAATAAAGTAACCATTAAAATAATCTATTTCAAAATTCATAATTAACAGTTTTCTCAGTTAAGAGAATTTCCAAGCAGCCACTTTCAAACTCTGTGTTTGTTTAGGGCGTCTAGTTTAAATTTGAAACTTTTAATCCAATGCAGGGTGGAGCTATATGCGTCACTCCATTTACATAAGCAAATTTATCAAAATCGGTTTTGTTCAAAGATTACCTAAGCTTTCACAGTAATATGCGTGAGCTTTAAACGTTTTGTAATACTTTTGAGCGAGGGATAAGCATTTGTAAATTTGCGTAAATTAAGCGCAGGTATAAGCTGACTGCATTGTATACGTCGGCGAATGTACAATGTTACTCATGAAAGAGATGATTAGAGAGAATTTTTTAAGCCCAAAAAGCGCGTGCGAAATTGGTTGCAATTTTGAAAAATTATTTTGTAATGTTCATTACAGATTTCAAATGGAGTTGAAAAGAGCTAATTATGCTGAATTGTTTGTCTGTCCGTCTAATAGTATTATCATTGCTATGAATCGATTGCCACGAGATTTACACATAGGGTAGGTTGGGGGTAAAGGTCCGCATGCGTTTTTTAGCTATTTAGTTATCTAAATTAGCAGACGATGATTTTTTTTCATAAGTTTCCTAGATGGCATTTGTTTTGCAAACAAAGAATCACGGATGTGCGATTGTCGATTTTCACAAGAGGAGATTACTTTTATGAGTATTTTGATGTAGTTTTTAAAACTTATTTTTTGCTCGCAATTTTTACAAATTTATGTTTTAGGGGTTTCTTGTATGTGAAGCTGATTCAATAATGATCTCATTACTTTATGTTTCCAGTAATACGACTTTTGACCAAAACCGCAGGAAAGCAATGTTCATATCTTCATCATATGGGGGCAAGAATCCGCATGTAGTACCACGGGGTAAAGATCTGAATGCATGTCTTTGCCCCTAATGCTTTCCCTACTAGCAATTTTGCTCGGGCAACCACCGGCCACGCAGCCAGCCGATGACGGCCCGAGCAAAATTGCTAGTAGAGTTGGGGTTTATAATAATGGTTTTGTTGCCTAGTAATGTTTTTGTTTGTTTGGTATTCGCATGTTGTTTCATGTCCTGAGTCTTCCAATAACCATCATATTCTGCTAACTTTACTCAGAAGTCTCGAAATAGTAATTACAAAAACGTTAACAGATGGCGCAGTAAATCTGAGGCCTCCATAATGGACTGACCTCCATATTCTTCCGATCTGGCTCCTTGTGATTACTCAGTGGAGGCACAGTGTCTGCTGGAATCATCTTAGCATGCAGGGCGAGATTGAATCATCGATTTTGGGGGCATGTGAATCTATTGCCTTTGAGACATCGCGAGTTGTGATGACAAATTCGTTTGCGCCACCTCTGTATGTCGAATGGATGAACATTTTGAACAGATTGTGTTGACTGCTTGCAGAGGATGAGTTTATACTTCTACACCATGATTATCGATCGATTCTGACAAGCAGCGCCATCTGTTAGCAGTGGCATATGCAAGGAGGGTTTGAGATTTATACTTTCCTACCATGTACCATGTAAGGTAAGTATTGTAATCATGAAAAAATTCGACTTCCAGATTTTGGTGTATTTACACGTTTTGAGGTCTTCTGAATTCCTTTATGCTATTTTTACGAGATGTATGTATGTATGTGTGTGTATGTGTGTATGTGGGTTTGTGTGTATGTGAGTGAACACGATAGCTCCTAAACGGGACATACAATTGAGCTCAAATTGGGTATATACGTTATAAACAACCATCGTAAGACCGCTATTGTGTATAGGACTTGTAGTCTTGATGTGTATAGGACTTATAGTTTTTCTACAGGGCTACGACAAAGATTTCTTTTACATTATGGCATATGGGGGGGGGATTTTTGAAAGTGCGCTAGCGTTTAAACGGCGCATTCGATTAATCTTCAATTTGGTAAATATGTTTGAATTATTCATCGATTAAAATTTACTTAAATGCTTGGTAATGATCTTAATCGTAAGTGTTCATAAAGTCGAGTGGAGTTACTCCAGATTCTTAATTTACAGAAGAAAGATTACGCCTTTTAACATTAAGAATACGTCCACAACGTCCCCGTCCCTTAGAGGTAGTCTGTGTATTCTACTGTCTATTAGCAGTTGTTGTAACTATCATTTCGAAACTTCTCTACTAGAATTTACAAGTTACATAATAAACAGGCCGTTTGCTGCATCCCTTTTCAGATTTCATAGTTTTTCAGATTTTTAATTTTGAATTTAGGGTGTCATTCCCTGGACACCCTATAAATTTGTTCAATAATAGTTTTTGTAGTGTACATACTACATGAAAGTTTGTTTTCGAAACTACCTCTATTTAGAGACCACCTCTCGGAGAGACCAATTTTTTAAGGTCCGAAGGGTGGTCTCACAAGGGACGTTTCATAGTATATAACTTATGTTTTCGTTGGACATTTGTGTACTTATTTAAAAAAAATAACGTCAAAGCATTCTTTTCAGAAAATCCTTTATCGAGTACTTAGTACTTTAGTCATGTCCATTCTTTGATAAGGAAAAAACAGAGGCCGCTTTGGCGGTTGTTTTTTAATTATCTCATCCGTACTACATTGAACGTCTTCTGAAGTTTAGTGTACTCCGGGTGAGATAATGAAGTAGTTCAAAAGAACTAGTAGAAAAACTAGTTCAAAAGAGTTAGTAGTAATGCTGATTCAAAAGAATTAGTAGTACACTCGGGGCAAACCTAACCTGATTGCGGAGGAGAAGGCTAGTGGAGCCATTTCACAACTCGCCGAATGTATCGCTCCGACACTCGTTTCTCTTTCCAATTATTTGGCTATCAATATCACAATGCAACCCAATCACAAGGCAAATCCGCAGTTCTAATTCCCGCCAGCACAAAAGAGGCCCGTTATTGGTCATGCGTCTGGGAAGGCGTTACATCTGTTTTCTGTCTTAATTTCGCAATTCTTTTAATTGTTGCATTCAACTAAGACAAATATGCAATTATTTTATATCATACACTTTATTTTAGCACTTAATAGTTGATAAATATCTTAGTTTTGTAAAAAGCTGGGCAAACGGAAAGAACTATTTTAAAGCGGCTGAATCACACGGTCCATAGCTTTACCTCCACTATCAGGTTAGGTTTGCCCCGAGTTTATAGTTGTGGTACTGAGCAAATTGTAGGACGAAAGTTTCCTGTACGTGGGATAGTCGAACATTAAAAAAAAAAAAAATGTTGCACGTGTTATCGAGAACAAGAACAGATCATGACACTGAAAATGCGAACGTACCTATCCTGAATTAGAACGCATTTTCCCAACATAAAACGTTTTTTCACGTTCAGAGAACCTGTTTGTACTGCCTAGCTATGTATTTAACTTAACGCATAACTTGACAATCCAGGCGGCACAACAATATCTTCTGAACGTTCAGAGAACATTACTAAGCGTTTTCTGAACGTTAATAGATATTCAGATAACTTAATGTGCTTCCTGGGAAATGTTTATATCTAGCACAAAAGTGATACAGCACGGTGTACACATATTGTAACAAGATTTCCTGAAGTTTGAGCGAAGCCGATCTGATAAATTTGCTTATGAAAATCGAATTACGTAAATTTCGCTATTGTGTATAGGAGAGAAGGGATTAGAAACTTTCAAATTTAAACTAGATGCCTAAATATAGTTTGAACGGAGTTTGCTTAGGAACTCTCTTAAAAGTGGAGAAAACGCCTAATTATGAATTTTAATGGCCATTGATAGTTAATTCACTCAAGTGTATTCAAGTATTTCAAGATTGGAAACTCTCTCTTGAAACTTATCTGGTATAACTTAAGTGTTTTCGAATATGCTTCTGGAATTGTTCAAAGGCCATGATAGTAAGTTTAAACCTTAAATGCGTAGCGATGCATGTATCTACATCGTATTTTTCACAGCCGGATTAGAGTGGAAGCCAAATTTCTTACGTCAATTTCACGTATAAAATATAATTTTTAATAATAAATGATTTATATCGTTAATAATAAAACTTCCACATATTTCTTTCAAACTACGTGATTCTGGAAAAATTAATTAGTTATTCACAAACTGATATAGGAAATTTAGCTTACACTCGTTTCTATCGAGCGAACGTCTTTAAAATTAATGCATTTAAGGGTTAAATTATTTGAAATTTTTAAAAATAAACACTAGCAAAATTTCCCATTTTATAATTTATTTTTACGTTAAATGTAACAAATAAATAAAATATTTTAAATTATTTTTCATTTAATGTTTTTTTAAGGGATATAAGGAAAGATGTACTTTTCCACCTTAGAATAGCATTTTCTACTACGTTTTTATTTATGGTTCATTACCCCACTCATTAAAAAACTGTGGGTAAGATCGTGTATTTAAAAATATATAGCAGCGTTAGAAAAAAAAAAACTTTTTGGAAGCTTTCATATACATTACCAATATACTTTTTAATATGAATTAGCTAGCCTAAAAAATTTTCCTTTGGAGCTAAATAATTTCGAAATGTCAAATCCACTTGTTGAAAATTGTGACGTGGTATTTGTTTTTCAGTTGTTACCACATTAAAAATACTTAATATTAATGAAAGATATCTATTATGAAAAATACGTCAAAAGCTTTATGCCAAATATTTTTGAGAAAGTTTATCATTTACAGATTTTTTTCAAAATTCAGCTGGTTGTAATTACACCACCGGACCCCATCTAGTATTCTCAGTGAACTAAAGTGCTTGGATAGTTATTTTTTTTTAGGAAGTTAATTAAGTATCATGACCTTAACTTTCAAGCAAACCGCAAATCATAAGTCACAAAATCAGTGACATTGTCTATTTCATTAGTTATTCTATTTAGAAGCACTCAAGCAAATATGAGCTATATTGAGGTAGCAGAGAGAAGGTTATTATGGAATATCATTTATATTTCTAAATATAACTTAACAGGATATCGAATGAAATCCTCAAAATCATCATAAGTATATACTATAACTAACTGTAATGAAATGTCACTTGTACGGGGGGGGGGACTATCTATTTTTCTGTTACAGAAAAAAATATTTAAAAAAAAATTAAGAATACTGTGTATCGGCAGCATACACTATAAATTTTATGACAATCGATTAATGGCTGTTGCAATAGTCAGACAGACAAACAAAGGGAAATCATGAAAAAAACTGAATTTCGTTAAAACGTTTTAATAAACAACTTGAATATTCTATAATTTTCTCTTTCCTATTTTGGGCTTTTTAACCGACTTCAAAAAAGCGAGGTTATGAATATATCCCCCCCCCCTTTTTTTTTGGTATTTATGTATGTGAAGTGATAACTTTTTGACCGATTTCAATATTTTTTTTCCATAGGAAAGGGGGTGCTTAGGGAGGGGGGGGGGCATTCCATATTAATTTGGTTACGTTCTGGTGGCAGTACAGTAACGTAGTGGCGGTCATCGGTCGGGAGAAAGCATTCTTCTCCTCCTATGGTCAAGAGAACTGACCCGAAGGGTGGGGAGGGAAAAGTTAGGAAGGAAGCGAGAAAGAGATGGTGGAAGCGAAAAAGAGAAAGTGGATTTTAGACACGGACGTTGCAGGTGGTACGAACTGTTCGTGCTGCTAAATATGTAGATGTTTCGAAAATTATTTGTAAATACCATGTATATATTTAATGTAAATAAAATTAAAACGTTATGAAAAAGCCTCAGAGGAAGCACGTTACCACTGTAGCGCTACGTCACAGTACCATTTAAAAAATCGAAAAAAAAAAAAAGAAAGAAAGAAAGAAATAGACATCAAGCTAATACCCGAAATATAGTAAAAAGCACTCAAAAGAAACTGGTGTTTAAAAGATAAAATGATTAAAACTTTGTAAAGTATCAGACATAAAAGATATTTTTCAAAGTGTACACGTATTTTGATCGAAAAAGTTTCGATCTTTACCAGCACCAGCTGATAAAGTCACCAGCCTGGGGTTCAAGGTCCCACGTTAAAAAAAAAAAAAAAAAAAAAAAAAAAAAGCAGCGCGTAAATATTTAAAATGTATGACGCATAAAATTTCAATACGTTTTACACGTCAATATTAAAAATTATTAACAATTAAATTTTCATATATTCAATAATTTTTTGCTGAGTCCCAGTCTGTGTATAGATTCCTACTAGTTCTGATAAAGATCAACAATTTTTTTCGATCAAAACACGTGTACATTTTGATAAGTATACTTATGTTATTTTACGTTAGTATACACGTGTTATTTTACGTCTGTTATTTTACAAGGGTTTAATTATTTTACTGCCCTGATTGGGATTATTTTATTGGGTTACAGATAGCGGCGTTGGCAGCAATATGTTAAAAGTCACCAAGGTTAGCCACTTATGACGATTTATCTCCAAGTTTGGGGCCAAATGATAAATTCCCAAAACTGAACTCAGCTTGGAAACATCTATTTTCTGTGAGAAATTGCCAAACTGTACTATTTCATAATGCGAATAATTTGAAATCGTTTTCTTTTTAAAAATAAATCATATTTATTTGTGTCAAACATTCTGATGTAACAATAACCCTTTCAAATCATACGTTTCATTGTATTCTCTGAGGTACAATCTATATGGTACAATCTGCCATACCTGCATTTAATTCATGCAGCTAAATATCTTGCTCTCCCAAAAGCATTACTGATCTTGAACACACAAATACGCTTCACTGCAAACATACTGCTACAAGTTTTCGTTAAAGTTTGAGCGCCGGAACCGATTTGATAAATTTGCTTATTAAAATCGAGTGACGTTAAATTGTTCTGTTGTGCATTGGATAGAAGGTATATTTATTAGAAGTTCCAAGTTTAAACCAGACGCCTAAATAAACGTTCAGTTTTAAGGAAGATTTCCTTAGATATTTTATCAACTGTTCAGAAAATGAGTGATTATGAATTTTAAGGCGAAAGCATGAGCGGTTATTTAATTCAAGCTATTTTCTAAATTTGAAATTATTTTCATAATAAACTTGCATGTTCAAAGAGAGGATGTTAAAGTAAATTTTTAATCTATGAAGTTAAACTTACCATAAGAATACAGAATGAGTTTAAGTACTTGGACAATATTAGAGTAAGGTGGGGGTAAAAAATGGGTATGAAATCAGTCATTGTTTTAATTCATTGGCTGTTTTTTGTCACTAATAACGTTAAACTTGAACTTTTTTGTGCTACTTTATGGAATGCATTAATCCACTTCACACCTGAAAATGTTTTATAGAGTTATATTAGTTTCGAATGTAAAAATATTAAACATTTTTAAAACCTTCTTCTTCCATAAAGGGGGGTAAAATAGGTTGCAGGTGGGGTAAAATGGGTACCACATCTGCTATCCATATATGAATGTTAAGACGAAATTCATAATTCATGGGTAGCAGATAGGGTAAAATGATTAAGTACTTGGACAATATTCTCTAGAGTACGGAGGGGGTAAAACAGGTAGGAAATCAGTCATTGTTTTAATTCATTGGATGTTTTCTGTCACTAATAATGTTGAACTTGAACTTTTTTGTGTTACTTATGGGATGCATTCATAACTTTCACACCTGAAAATGTTTTATAGAGTTATATTAGTTTCGAATTCCAAAATATTAAAAATTGTTAAAACCTGCTTCTTCCATAAAGGGGGTAAAATGGGTAGCAGATGTAGTAAAATGGGTAATAGACTAAAGAAAAAGGCAAAATATTAATTCACTTTATAATATTTTAATTATTTTCTAACATTACTTATAAATTATTCAAATTTAAAAATATTATGTCCAGGCCTGTTAGACTTCCGGTTCCACATAAACACTGTGTTCCGATACGTCATAGTTGCAGAATAAGTTAAATTAAAATGAGTAGGTACATTGAAACTTCTATGAACAACCGCCTCTATTAATGGACCCCCTCCTCCAACGGCCACTTTTTAAGGCACCGATTTTTTACCCTATCTGTTTAATATTAAAAAATCCTCTAGAAGAGACCGCACAACCCTCTCTAAGCAACCGGCCCCGGTTCCCTCACCGAAATTTTTCTTGCATTTTTCCAGAAGTACTGCAAACGAAAACCGCATTCTAAAACAGTCGCTCTACTGCAAACAGACATCAAGTACACAGACACATTGCGCTCAAATCTTGTAGGTCAGAGAAGAGACATGCTAAGAAACGGATGATTCTACTGTTGGAGCACTGCAATGATGCGATCGAGTCACAGGAAAAAAGAAATTCGGAGAGGAAGTTGGCTGTTACAGTCGGTTGTGGGAAGACCTTGGGGGAAAGCAACAAAAGGAAATGGATTTTATCGTGGCAAATTCAGAATACATGAAGAATATAAGGATACATGCACTTTTGTTAGATGCAAAAATGAAGTAGAGAGAGAGAGAAGTACTTAAAAGAATGAAGTAAAAGAATGAAAACAATCTGAAATTGCAAAATATTATTATAAAATTTAAATTTTAAAAATGTGTTTCTATGATTACATACGCATTAGTATGCAATTTCATAAATAACAAAAAAAAAATTACACACATTTTTTTAGCAACGAAATTACAACTATTTGGTAGCAAAGAGAAAAAAATTACCACATTTTTTTTTCTCCTTTGGTACCAAATATTTAAACTTCTTTGAGCGACGACCTCTCTTATCGACCGATTTTTTGTAGAATGGAGGGTGGTCGCTCCCGAGAAATTTCACTGTATATATTTTCATGAAAAATATAAATAGTTTATTTTTAAACGATTTTTAGCCTATATTTTCAAACATAAGTTAGTAACATTTGCACTCATTAAAACGTTTATTGAGAGCATCATAAACATAACACTAAACCTAACTCTATAACCATTTTAGATCACCACACTAAAATATAAAAAAAATATATTTTTTTAAATCTTACTTTTTTTCTGACAGTAAACTCTTTAGACCTTTTCTGAATTAAAAGTAATATCAGAAAGTTTTTGGCGACAAAAGAAAAGTACATGGATTCAGTAGGGAGATAAAAGTGCAATTAATAGACAATTTAACGACTATAAGTCTTGCTCACTAATGTTTGAAAATATAGGCTGTAAGAAATATAATTTGAAAAATATTTATGTTTTAGATTTAAAAAGAGGGAGAGAAATAATTACTCATTTTACTCCGCCATACCCTTATGTTTATAGCAGATATTAATTAATCAATCAAATTAAATAGACATACATTGAAGTTTATAATTAAAGTTGATAGACATACATTGAGGTTTATAATGGAGGTTAACCTTTTACAGGCCAATATACCAAATTGAGAACATCAAATTAAAAATTTATTGAAAAATTAAATTATATCAGTATTGACTTGAAACAATTAGCAGATATAGCTAAAAGGTGACTTAATTTTTTGAAAGAGTATTTGAATTTCTATCATGAGTGGAAAACTGGATAAGAAAATCATAAAAATAGCCATTTTCATAAATTTTTAAGAGCAATCTTGATGCATCCGCCTACCCCTTCAAACTAAATTCATATCTTTACTTAAATTTAAAAATTAATCATTCATTTATTCTTAATATTTCACTTATTATTTGAAATACCCATAAAAGTATAGTCAAAGTATAGCCCCTAAAGTTATAGTCCCAAATGACCAATGTTCCCAGTTGGGACCCTGTGAAAATGGAGAGGGTACACTTTTCCCCCCATTTAAATGACTAATATACTTACGCATTAGAAGTCAAAATATGCAAAAAACTAATTTAAAATATGCTTGGATCTGAATTCGGTCTTTAAAAGGATAATGGTGAATACACCACGGTCCGGGTGCGATTCCCACCATGAGCTAGGGTGTCATTTTGTCCGCACTTCATAGAAGATAACGCTGGTGCACCTATTAGGTGCCTCCATAGAAAAATGGCCAGTAATTTTGGCCTTAGTGCTGGGCAAAGCATGTAAACCTTAAGCGCCTGCCATAAGGGGGGGGGGCTCGGTATAAAACAGTGAAATATGCTACATTTAATTTTTAGTTAACAGAACTTTTTTTTTCGTCCTTCATCTTTCAAACCATTTCTTGAACATTTATTCCATTTTAAAAACAGAAAACTGTTTTTAAAAGAACGCATTGATTTTTTTTTCAGCCTTTTTCCGCATCATTTATTTTACGTCATGCACATTTTTCTCCTTTTAAATTTTGTCACAATTACTCGTTAGTCAAAAATGTCTCATCTCTCTTTTTCTTTATTAAATTTTATTTTGAATTTTCTAGCTCAATACGCACTTCCAAATTAGAAATTTTTTTACTACTATGCAAGCTATTTTTTTTCTTTTACTTACAATTTTTCTTTGTTCTAGAAAATTTAATTGCAAAAATTCACTGCAGATGAAGGTCTTCACAGTTCAAAGGGTTTTCATCCTACCTTCATTCATTATCCACTTTTTTTTTTTTTTGACCACCCTTAATAATAAATTACAATTTTTTTTTAAGTTCAGGTAAATTTTTCTGTTGAGACTACCACGCAATTAAATAATGTAGAATTACTTACCGTTGTTTACTTTTATTTTTCTTTTTTTCTTTAACCTTTACTGTATATCTGCTCAAAATCGCTGAGCTTGGAAAACAAGCCGCTTAGTTCTTCTGCAAAACTCTAAAATTAGGTACAATGCACTTACCAAACAGTATTCATAATTGTGATGTATATAGTTACTTCTTTTTATAGCTGATTTTCGAACTTTCATCAAATCATTCTGAATTTTAAAACAACAATCCAGAAATGTTGAAAATAATAATACAGTCGATATATCGATATACAGTCGTCGTATTATACGAGCTCTGATTAACGAGAATCAGGATTTAATGAGGAAATTAAAAATACTTGTTTGCTGCAATGTTAAGTGTATGGGATGAGCATGACCTGCTTTTAACGGAATACACGCCGGTTATAACGGGCAATATTTTGGTGATTCGTAATATTTCGATTGATAGCTATACTTCTTTCTTGTAAAAATTCCTTTAGCATTTCGAAGTCAATGAAAGCGACCAATATGAAGAATTCAATCTCAACCTCTCCCAATATATTCAATGGCTTTTGAACACGCAGAAAAACTTTTTTATTTTGAAGGGGTGCAATTAAGATGCTTTTCTCTATGAGTATCCTCCAAAGAAAAATAACAGAAAAAAGAAAGATAATACGACACATCAAAGCAAATTGCTGACATTTTTTTTTTATTATACAGAAGAAACTAATAATTTAAGCGGAATATACCTTTAACCTTAAAAAAATCAAGTTTTCGATTTTTTTGTGATGATAGATTGGTATTTTAAGAATGCGGAGAAAAAATAACTTTGCAAAAATTCCTATTAGAACAGAATTTACAGAAACAACCACAACAACAACAAAACAATATACGCTGTATATAAGCAAAATATAGACTAAAGCTGTTTTTCTTGAAACAAGATAATTTAAAATATAGTTGTCTCACAGTTTTGAAATTTTGTTCATTTGATCGTTTTACTAATGAAGAAAAATAAATTTAAATTTAAATATATAAAAAGAACTTTTTATTTTGAGAAAACTAAAAATCTGTGCCTCATTTTAAACTGCTTTTAGGAAATGGTCTTAAATATAATTTTGAAATTAAATTTAAGCTTTAAAATTAGATTGTGGTTGAAGTTTGGTTCATTTTGCATAATTAAGTGAAGTAATGAGTTTCTCTGAATATACAACTTGTACAATGATGCGCGCAAGGTGCATTGTTTACATTAGCCGTAAGTTTTTTGAAGAAAATTTTAATAATTGGAATTCCATAAAAAATATTTAAACGAATGTTATTTATTATTTAATAAATTATTTAAATTTTGTAAAAAAGTTGGGTAATTATATTAAATTCTCTTAGAGTTACAGAACTTTAAAATAGTGTCAATTGCCGGATTTTAACACTGTCTCAGGTATACACCGTCCTTAAGTAGCATAGTAAGTATGTGTGATTTTTAAATAATTTTTCACAAGCCCGATTTTAAAGAGCATTCTTTTATAACAAGTAAATATCTATTCCTTCGACCTCAATTTAAGAGATTCCGAATGAAATAATAACAATTTAAAAACGAAGAAAAAAACTCCTTCTTGTTTTGCACAATTTCTTTTACGTCGAGTCACCCCCCCCCTCCTTTTTATTAATCTTTCTATCACAATTTTAACCTAAGTCTATCACGATTTTGCTTCTCAGTTGAACTACTCCCAGCGTTCTCTTCTTTAGAAAAATCCCAGAAAACTTATTAAATAAATTTTTGTTTCGATTTTTCTTGCACAAATAGACGCATTATGAAATTTCTTAATAACGCACAAGCCATCCACCCCCATTTTTTTTCAATTTTCTTTAAGTCAGTTTAATTGAGAAAATTCTCTCCTGATAAAAGTTTTAATAGTTCACTGCATTTTCATCTCACTTCATTCATTATGCATTTTTTTTTAATCCTTAAACGCTAAATTGCCTTCGTTTTCACAAAAAAACGTCCACTCGAAAACATAAATAACTTCTTAGCTCACAAAGAAAGAAAAGAAGCCGTTAATGTGTTACATTTTGTTGTTCCATGTAGCGAAAATTTATTTTTTAATCCAGAAAATCCAGGTAGGAGAAAAAAAAACCTGAAGTTGGAAGAAAGAAGATTACACCTCTGAGCGAAGAAAAACATATTTGTTAAGACTTTTCAGACATTGTTAATATTAGCGCTCTATTTGTTTTTTTCGGAACGTTTGGGTGTTTATTTTTATTTTTCTCTGAGTGAAATGGAAAGACTTATTTGTAAAAGTAGTAACGCAGCAATTGCATGCAATCATTACATTTCTGTTTCATCAAGATCTGTCAAAAGTAATTGAGATAAATCTTACTAAAGTGCTTTTGATTATGAAACCCTTTAAATGAAAGCTTTCATAAATAAATATATATATTTTAAAAAATGTTTTCCTAATTAAAGCTGCCTGGGGAAAAAAAAGTAAATTCAGCGCATTAATGTGGAACAGTTTTAAATAAGGATTTAACTGGGGGAGGAGAAATTTTTTTTAATTAAGGCTGCTGTTTATTCAACACTTTAATGTTGAACAGGCTTAAAACGGGGCGCAACTAGGAAGGGCGGAGGGGGGCAAACGGCCACGTGCCCAAGAGTGGATAAGTTACAAAAAAGTGAAATGCTTTTATACATTTCAGAAATTTTATATAGTTGCCGATGTTAAAAGTGGTTTATATGTGTTTGTGCAGACCTATTTACGTATAACATAAACACAACTAAACACTAACAGTACCCATAGCTAATCATAAGTATAAAAATTAAAGAAAATTATGGAAATTTGCATGAGCTGTTGCTATTATGAAACACCGTACCACAGTTAGTGTATGTTCGTTAGCACAGCTTATACTAAATTTTTAAGTAAAGAAAAAGAATGCAATAACTTTACATCTACAATTTAAATTGAGATTATTATTATTATCATGTAACATTAAGATTAAAAGGTTAAAGACTCACAGCCATTAATTGTCCAAAGAGCTGTAAATACTTTAAATACTGACAAATAGATTTAAGTCACCAGTTTAACTACCTTAAATTTTATTTAAAACTGAATTTATTAAAACTGACTGTTTCTTTTCCTGCTTTCGTCAACGACAATATTTAGAATTTACTTCTCATTTTTTTTTCTTTTGTAATTGATTGATTCAAATCTTTTACTACGTTTAAGCCTTTTATAAGAGTATCCATTCCTCTGAGTATTAAACCCAACATCTTTTTCCCATGTCTGATGATATTTTTTAACCAGTCTGCATCTTTGTGGAACAAGTGAAAAGCAACCACAACGTTGGTCCAACCAGTTGAAGAATCTAGATAATGTGAGCCTAAAGCTACGTTTCCACTTGTGTCTTTACTACCCTTAATGTCTTTGTTGACTCAAATGTCGTAACGCTAAAGTAGAATTCCATTTCCACTAGCTTTGTTATCTCATTTAGAATCGTACGTTTTCTCCAACGGCTATTCGCGATTTCGCGCATGCGTGTTGAAACTTTTATCTGTTTTCCGTTTTTTTTTTGTTTGTTTTTTTTAAATATATACTCATTTGTTATTTTTAAATAGAGAAGAATTTCTTAAATTTAGACTTTCAATTTACGGAATTTCAATTATCAAGACGAAATTATACCTTAAAATAACAATAAATCAGTATTCGAACGAAAATGTTTTAAAGATTTTATTAAAAATGCTTAAAAGAATAGCATCTTCTTAGGTCAATTGATTACACAAATTTTGCCCAGAGCAGATTTATAACAGTCTGAAATACTGTGATGGAAACTGATGATTAAGTGAACAAAAAACAAAAGATTAAGAGCCTACTTATCCTGGAAAAATATGTAACTCTCAATCCGTAATCTCTCACTTTCGCCACTGCCACACTGCAATGCTTGAGAGAGCGTTTCTTATGGAACCAGCCAATGGGCTTACGATATTCTTACGGCGTTAGAGGCAGGGAATAAAAACTTTTTATTCCAATAAAAAGCGACCGTAAAGGCAGAAACAGCGGCTTCAGGTAGAGTATTTAGCGGCAATAAGCGCAGTAAGGAAAATAAAGGTCTAGTGGAAAAGCGGCCTTAGTCGTGAAAATACTATAGAATTACAGGCAAAAAGCTAGAACTGATTTACCATAAGTAGAGGTACGGAATTTTCGCAAATAAAAAACAAAAATTTCGCTGAAATTTGCACAAAATACATATAAAACCTTTTTTTATAGAGATAAAATATTTATACAATGTTAATTTGCTGTAATTTCAACTTTTACAGTCTTCTTCTGTCTGTAGCGATGATATTATAATTACTAAAGTGTTTTATGTGTTCTGAGTCTACGCTATTAGTTGGACTCCGAATTCTCTGTAAAAGGCAAAGGTTGGAAAGAGCATTTATTAGCCCACAATATGTACTTAACATTAGGTTCTTCAAGTGCTCTGCAGAAGGGAATTTTTGAAAAGCTTTCGAGCAGTATATAATTAAGGTCGTGACACTTGCAGTCACATATGGACAAAATTATTAACCATTCACAAATGGTGAGCAAATGAGTAACTCAAATCTTCTAATTCGTTAATTAATTTCATTGATTTTTGGCGTAGCTCAAGTATGGAACTTATTTAATTCTTGAGTTTAAGTTTGAAATATTCTTCAACGTAATGTTCTTTCTTTCTTTTTTTTTTTTTTTTTTTTTTCCTTAAGCGAGATTTTGCACCGATTCACAAAAATAAGAAATTTTCGGATAAATTCACGTCTACTCATAAATTGCTTATATTTAGCATTTATTCGCAATTATAACAAAATTTCGCTTAAATTCGCATCTATCGCATCGACGACTGGTACTTACCCTCGGGTTTGCATAGAACCCCGTACGGTACTCATATTCCTTATTATGTGCCCAACCTAACCCTTAAATTATGTACCAACAGTTTTGGTACACCCAGTGTACACTATAAATTTGTTTAAAAATTATTAGTTTAAAAAATCTGGAGTGACTCCTCTTGACTTTCCGAAAACTTTCGATTAAGATCATTTCCAAGCATTTAAATAAATTTTAATCGATGAATAATTCAAACATATATACCAAATTGAAACTCAATCGAATGCACCGTTTAAACGTCGCGCACTATCAAGAATTTCTCCCCTTATGCCATAATATAAAAGAAATCTTTCTCGTAGCCCTGTAGAAAAACTATAAGTCCTATACACACCAAAATCAATACCGGTCTTAAGATGGTGATTTATAACATATATACCCAATGTGAGCTCAATCGAAGGTACCGTTTAAACGCTAGCGCACTTTCAAGAATTTCCCCCATAGGCCATAATGTAAAAGAAAAGGAAAACTATAAGTCCTATACACAACAAAATCAATACCGGTCTTCCAACGGTGGTTTATAACATATATACCCAATTTGAGCTCCATCGAATATATAGTTTAAACGCTAGCGCACTTTCAAGAATTTCCCCCCATAGGCTATAATGTAAAAGAAATCTTTGTCGTAGCCCTATAAAAAAACTATAAGTCCTATACACACCAAAATCAATACCGGTCTTGCGACGGTGGTTTATGACATATATACCCAATTTGAGCTCAATCGAAGGATCCGTTCAGGAGTTATTGTGTTCACTCACATACGCACAAACACACACACATACACACATCTCGTAAAAATAGCATAAATGGATTCAGAAGACCTCAAAACGTGTCAACACACCAAACTCTCAAAGTCGAATTTTTTCATGATTACAATACTTTCCTTACATGGTACATGTTTGGAAAGTAAAAATACTGAGTAATTTTTCCACAGTACGTGCATTCTGTCACACTCGTCCCTTCGCCAAATATAATTTGCCAACGTGGTATAAAACCTACCAATCGCGATATAAACCATTTTGAAAAATCCTTTACATCACATATATTTATAAAATTGTCAGAAATAAATAAACCCGAAAACACCACTTGGACTGAATTTCAGTGCCCTGAAAAATGCCCCCCCCCGCCCATCTGCCATTGTTTTGCCATTTGTGCCAAGGTTTGAATGAATCAATTACAAAAAGTGAAAAGAAAATTCAAAATCTTCTTCAATTCTTTGAAGAAAAAAGAAAAAAAAAGACTTCCTTCCAGAATTCAGATATCTCTCTATTCTAAAAAAAAGTAAAGGCCGCATCTGGCGCTGTCAAAGCTTGTTGGCCTATCTCCTCCTAAACCGTGGGTATTTGAGTTTCGAGTATAGGCGCCCACAGATTCGAAAAATTCCGAGGAACCTGCTAAGCTGACTTAAATTTTGAAAACCGAATTATTTTAGAAGATATTAATAAAAAACTGAAAAAATAAACATAATAGTTGCCAGATTTGGCATAAAATCATTCATTCCTTTGCATTTCCAAGCGTTTCCAAGTATGTAGAATCGCGTGAAATTTACAAACATGAATTACGCCCATTTTACGCCAAATTAAAAAGTATATGAAATAAATAACTCAAAGTGTGTTACACAAAGTTGAGAATTTTCAAATAGTAAGTTCGCTTAGACAACAGGAGTTTAGAATTAGCGACTATTCGTTTTTCCAAAACAGAATAGCTAATTGTAACTGATTTTAAAAGCGCCATCTTTGCATTAGGAATGATCTGGCAAAATAGTATCTTTCCAAGCAGGGTGAATAAGCTTCGAGTTCCAGAATGCTGGAACCCAGTATCTTGAAAATGAAAAATAATTAAAGTGCAGATTCTTTTAAAGGCGGTTCGGTCCAGATGGAGTATTTCCTACCAGTAGACATATTTGGCGGCGTTAACTATGCCTATTTGCCAGCGCGGCGAGATGATATAATTCGTGGTGCTAAATACACCAATCTGCAAAGGATTATGTATATGAAAATATGGATAACGGTTTTCCGGGAACCTGCATGAGCAGTAATTATAGGAGGTCGTGAGCATGTGTAAATTGCCAAATAATGAAAAGTCGCCATAGGTGGCAGCCTAGCTGTCGCCTAGCTGTTCCGTAGTTTTTATCAAAGAAAACACGTGAAGTACTGTTTTCTTAGAGCTCATTATTAACTATACATATACGCAAGTCACCAGATAATGAAAAATCGCCATGGGTGGCAAATACGCAAGGTGTCCAATAGGTTTTACATAATTAAAAATACAGCTCAAAGAGATGTTCTGATTTTATTACGCTTTAACTCCTAATTAATATAACTTTTGAAACGCAACATTAAATATCATTGTGTTTCTGAGGAGTGCAAATAATTTTTCCAGCGATTATACGCGGAGTCTGCACTCCAGGTGGAGTATAGCTCAGGACCCGTAGAACACGCGGATTCCTAATAACAAAATATCTACCGTGATATGGGAGAGTGGTCTACGGTAGTGTGAAGTTTAAATTTTTATGTACCAATGAACATGCAAGAACCAAGCGACGTGTAGCTTAGTAACATTCTATCTGATCCAATCTTTGGGATTTGTTTGTTGAAATTCTGTCTTTTTTACGAATAAGCCTTATTAGGGACCGAATACCTCATACGAAAAGCGAGCGTAGAGAGTCTAGTGGCCTTGGCCTCTAGTATATAAAAATGTTCTAAAGTCGTGTCATAGTTATGAGAATATTTGCAAGTTATATTGGACAATTAATATAGCTAATCTTTTGATCTTGGTGTTATATGTTAAATACTGTACACCCCACCCCTTCCTATAATACGGCAGATACGTTCTGTGTTGTATGAATCCGTATTGTACGAGTCACAAATACAGGCGCGTAGCCAGGAAAATTTTTTGGGGGGGATATGAACCTGGAAAAAATTTCAGGGGGGGATATGAACTTATATCTGTATAAAGACGGAATTTCATCACTAATCCAAAAATTTCGGGGGGGGGATATATCCCGATATCCCCCCCTGGCTACGCCCCTGCACAAATAGACGGAATTTCATCACTAATCCAAAAATTTCGGGGGGGGGGATATATCCCGATATCCCCCCCCTGGCTACGCCCCTGCACAAATACATGAACAGCATCACAGCAGTGCTAACAAGTAATAAAGTAGCGTCTGTCTCATTCTTTTTTTTTTTTAACGTGTTATAGGAAAAAAGTCGGTATTTTTCCGCAGTGCTATACGAATCCGTCTTATTTGAATCTGTGTTATCGAGGGCGCCTACTTAAGTAAAATTGTAAATTATAAGTTACTGAATTCCTTTTTCATACTTTTCTTTAATATTTTAGCATTATTTCAAGCTGCGATAATGAACATACAGTAATTGTCGCACGGTATTTCATAACAGCAACAACTCAGAATTAGTGCACATTTTCGTCATTTTTTGCTGTTTTTCTCAACTCACGATTGGCTTAGGGTGCCGTAGCTTTTTTGTGTTGATACTCAAAGTAAGTATGGCTATTAAAGAAATATGAACCAGTTTTAACACATTGGAAATCATAAAGAATTTCTGAAATTTAAAAAAAAATAATTTTTTGTAGCTTTTTTCAGGAGAGATCTCAACTCTCCTGTTAATTTAGCCGACAGAAACTGCATATACTATCTATTAAGACCGAAAGCAATGATAAAAACTCCGGGAAGTAGTGTTTTTTTTTTTTCAAAAAAAGTTTTTTTTTTACGCGACACCGTATTGAAATATATGTAATATAAACAGTAAAAATCTCGAAAAGCAATTTACGATAGTAATCTATGTGGAACCACATTTTATTATTAACTATAAAAAGAACGATTTAAATACTTATGTATAGAAATGGCACATTTTCCTGATATGCTCTGCGATCGGGAGTATAAAATTGCTGCTTTAAATATAGTACCGTGACTCTGCATTCGATTTAGCCGTACGGACGTTTTCCTGCCAAAATTTTCCATTCCATATATTACTCTCTGTCTGGAAACAGAATAATATGTTTGAAAGTTAGAAATGTTGCTTTTAGAGGAGTCATATTTACGACCGATGGAATGCATCGTCCAATCTTGAAAAACATGGCTGTTCTTATTCGCTTGATAAATCTGACGTGAATCTTCTACCCTTTTAATACGTACGTGAAATATCCCTGAGCAGCAAGTTTTCTTTGAAGCAATGTAAAAAACTACCTTCATACAAGAATTCGTTCGATTCAACAGTTATCTGCGACCGATTACAAGAATCGATATGCATTACGATTAGGATTAACAATCGTAATCCACATCAATTCTTTTAATACGAACGTGCAATATCCCTGAGCAGAAAGCTTCGAAGCATTCCAAAACGACCTTAAGAATAGACTTTGTTCAATTACACACCCATCTGCGACTTATAGCCAGAATTGATATGGATTGCTATTACGATTAATAATTGTAATCTATATCAATTCTTTAAAAGCATATGTGAAATATTCCTCAGCAGCAAGCTTTATTTTAAGCATTGTTAAACTACTTTCACAATAGACTTCGTTCGATTACACAGCCATCTGCGACCGATTACTTGAATTGAAACGGATTACGATTATGATCATTAATCGTAATCCATATCAGTTCCTTCAATGCGTTAAGTGAAGTATCCTTGGGCAGTAAGCTTTGTTGGAATCATTGCAAAACTATCTTCACAATAGACTACGTTCGATTACTCAGACATCTGGGACGGATTATAAGAATTGATATGAATTACGATTATGATTATAATCGTCATCCACATCAATAATACGTACAAGAAAGGTTAATTCAATAAGACGTACAATTCCTGAGCAGTAAGCTTTGTTTGAAGCAATGTAAAAAACTACCTTCACAACAAACTCCGTTCGATTACACAGCCATTTACGAGAATTGAAATGGATTACTATTAATGTCAATTTCTAAAAGGATTATGATTATTGAATGTTAATTTAGTAAAAATACACTTGATGTGAATGAAATACCATGTATTGAAAGAATTTCAATATAGGGTGTCCAAAAAGTTTGTCTACGCTTGCAAAATTTCATTACAAATAAACAAAGATACAGTGGATTAGCGCTGCAACGCTATCTGTCTTACTCGAATGAATGGAATTACTCTTTTGCCCACAGCGCCAGATTTTTCGTCAACAGTAAGAAGCACTCATTTATTGATTAATTTATGTGGGAAATGGTAATGTACAGTTAAGGAATAATTTAAAACGGTTACAGAGTTGGTTCATAAGTGTCTATAAGTGTTCTAAGTGTCATAAGTGTTCTGAGTGGTTCATATTTGTGCATGTGCTTTAAAATGTCGTATACGCGGAATTTTCACATACGCGAGGACTCGATTGGAACGTATCCCTCGCGTAATTCAAGACTCCACGGTATTCAAATACGGCTTTTTACGTTCCATAAAGAAAATATCAATTTTTTTTTTTTTCAATGTCTTGCTCAATTTCAACGAGCCCACCATTATAGTCTCGTGCAACGCATTGAGTGACTCAATGCATGGTTCCCTCAGATTCCAAGTACAGGCTGTCCGAAAAGCTCCGTTTTTGCGTACGAGCAAAGTTTGGCCCCTTCGCCGATTTGGCGCTAGTACCTGAGCGTATCATTATTGCCAACTCTGCAGGAGAAAAAGTGGCTCAAATCAAAGTAGCAAGAAATGGCTAAAAATGTTTTCAAGCTGAGGAAAAAAAAATTAAATTTCTTTGGCGTTTACTTGTAAGTGCTTGTACTGATGAAATATGCTTGTCTGCAGATGCTTTTTAAGTCGTTCGGACTTTCATTTCGGGTTTACAATTTTATTTTTTTCTCGTCAGCTTGAAAATATTTTTAGCCATTTCTGGTTACTTTTAACTTTGATTTAAGGTCAGGTAGTAGCGCCAAATCGGCGAAGGAGTGAAACTTTGCTCGTACGCAAAATCCCATAGGAGAATTTGGTTTTCGACAGCCTGTACTTGGTATCTTAGGAATCCATGGTGATATTTTTAGCCAATGTGATATTTTTAGCCAAGCATTGCAGGATCAACCATAGAAAAGAAAATGGATTGACGCTTTGAATAGCCGTTCCTTAGTTAAACGTTTCGCTTCATCAGTGTCACTAATTGGAGATCGGTCAACGATGTTTTCCACGCATCCCCCGTATAAGAAGAAGTTCAAAGGTGTCGTGTCTGGAGATCTAGGTGCCTACGTTACTGGAATTCCCTTTCAATTCATCGCCCGGGGATCTTTTGTCTAAAATCTTTCCCACTTCCAAGTTACAGTGTGGTGGTGCACCGTTCAGAGTGTTGATCCTGCAATGCTTTATAGGAACGTTACTAAAAATCTCGTGTAGACTCGATGCATCACGCACGACTAATGGTGCGCACATTGATATCGTGCAATAAAACATTGAAGAACCTTTGATATTTTCTTTACGGGATATATAAGAACTATAAATGAATATCAAAAGAAACTGGTGTTCAAGAGATAAAATAATTAGAACTTTGTAAAATAACACACACAAAAGGTACTTATCAAACTGTACAGGTGTTTCGGCAAAAAAAAAAAGTCCATATACACTCAGGGACTGTGGACTGAAACAAGTAAACAGCTGTTTTCTCTTTTCAGTCCCAAGTCCCAGCAGGGGCTCGATCGAGCTGTAGATGATCAAAACACATATGCATCGAGTGCTACGAAATTTATGTAGGTTACTAGCTGGATGCCCATTCTCCGCACGGTGGGAAACGAATATTTTCCTTACACATATAATTCGAATTAAACCCAATAATGCGGAATCTCAAAACGTGAAAAAAATACTTGAATCGTGACTAAAAGTTGACGTCATGAGTGCAAATCTGAGATGATTGCAACCTGGTGACACAAAAACTTCGTCAGTGTCACTGGCGATCAAAAAAGAAGATCTTCACGGTATGCAGATGAAACTTCTCTCTTTCGAAAAATGCCTGATTTCTACATCATATAATTTTGTTTTTTAAGCTTAATTATAGCATTTAATATATACCAGATGTTGACAACATGATGTTGACAACAATTACATGATGTTGACAACTATTTTCTTTTATCTTGCATTTCCTAAAACGTGGACAATGCATCAGCGCAGTTATTTTGCAGATGACTTTATTGAATTTCACCTAAATTAACAAACCCTACATGAAATAATAGATGCACAACGTACGTTATAAGCTAAAATTGCACACAGGTTTCGTGAAAATCGTCACATTTCAAATGAAGACATTTGTGACGTAACTTCTGCGATAAAGTTTATCACCCTTACTAAACGCTTAATGCAGTATTACACTTGTTACATAAAACTGACGTTGGTCTCACTGTCAACTCGCCCTAAATAAATAACTAATTTCATGTTTTATTTTTAACAATTTACAGTAGACCCCTTCATAACACGGGTCTGCAACACGAATTCGTAGAACACGGAGAAAAAATTGTGATCGTTTTCGTGTAACACGTTAAAAGAGACTCGTACAGCACGGTAAAATGAGACATATATTATGACGCTTTAGCTCCTGTAATTAACATAACTTTTGAATGGCAATACCAAACATCATTGTATTTCTACGGAGTGCAAATAAGTTTTGCCGCGATTATTCCGCGCAATCCGCACTCCAGGTATGCAGGACCAGTACAACACGGATTCCTATAACACGGAACGTATCTACAGTGTTATAGGGAATCTTCTGTAGTTGCAGAGTGTCAAATTCAAAAGAAAATTCTAGGTTGCCGTATTTAGTAATATTTCATCTCACCTTGGTGGCAAATATCCGAACTGTATCAAAAGTAAACTTTACAAAATTTTTAATTCTGTATAACCCTCGAAACAACTTCGGTGTTTACCATCTACGACGGTTTTTCATGACGTGACAACTTATGCTTGCGTGCAGTGGCGTAGCCAAGGAGGGGATAGGGGGTCACAACCCCCATGAGGAGTTTTTTTGCCATACAAAATGTATATTCTTCACTCCTTTATCACACACGCGTATACATACATATATGTGAGCTGCAGTAGTCGTAAAACCCCCATGAAAAATTTCTGGCTACGTCACTGCTAGCGCATAATTGATCATTTTTCTTTTCATACATCAGGGATCAATATACTTCAGGATGAGAATCTCCATTGAAAAAAAAATGTTCTAAAAAATCTGTGACCCCAGAAAACTCTGATTAACACAGTGGGGTTACCATGGGCCCTACCCAGAAAAAAATTTCGGGGGGGGGGTGTACAGAAATTAAATTTATAAATTCATAAAAGATGAAAAAGACCAAAAGATGAAAAAAGCCCAATTTTTCACAAAAACGCTTCATTATTATTGTTTTGTTAACAAAATTTTAGATTTCGGGGGGAGGATCCTCTGGTTCCCCTGGGTACGGCCTGGGGGTTACACAAATACACGCCGGACATACGCTCTTGTTTATTTCCGGAGGAGCATGTACATTAGTGCTTGTGTACTGCTCCGGGTAATCTGCCAGCAAGGCAGCAAAAATTGACATAAAAATGGCATCCACGCGCGAAGGAAATAAAATTAAAGGCATAGTAACATGTATGGCTCATGTAATTATAGAATTACATGAAAACTTCGATTATTTTTAAAGTGCAAGTCTCTTGCAGTTCTATTTGTTTCACATTTGATGAGTTTTCACTTTTACGAGTCTTAAAAGCTGTAGAAATGAGTGGTTTCACTTAATTGTTAAATTTAATAACTTAAGTGTGACAATAATGGATTCCGTTGCTACAGAAACTATAAAAATGGAACATGAAATGAGTTATTTATGTTTACTTTGCTAAAACTGCCATATTGTTGTCATTAACGCCACCAGTCGATGCCAAATAGCTCAAATCACAAATTAAACTTGACACTAAAGGCAATTCGCAATACCCTGTTTAGCAGAATTTTTAAAAAAAAATATCTATGCATACGCTAGTGACATCGGCTCATCTCAATTGTGGAATGGAATTAATAATACGAACAGACTTGAACTACATTTAAATATTTTTCGCCTACTTTGCTAAGAAATGTACTAAAGTAGGAATCAACATAGATTTCAATTCGTAAAACAAAAAATACATTAGACAGTATTAATTACGCCGTTCTGACAGTTTGCAATAAAAGAAATGTAGCGCTGCTTTAACATATAAGAATCAATTATTTATTACATGTAAGTACTTCAATCGCCAAATGCCAACATACACCATTTTGCGAGATTTTTTGTTTTCAGGGAATCATTCGAAGGTTTGATTTAACAGCAATTAAAATGGGAAATAGTTATCTATCATTTATATAGTTCGCTCGCCAAAATTTAATCCAGACATCTAATTGATTAGAGTAGCAGTTATTCAAATTATTAACTATAACGTCTTTTAATCCCCGTAACTATGTACAAGATGCGAGAATTTTAATTATCTGAAATTTGGCGGAATTCCTCTAACTTAAATCAGTTTACTTAATTTGGTGAAAATTCTGAAAATAGATCGTTTAAAATCGCCTTAATAACGTCATTATTTCTGTATGAAGTATAGCGCCGTATTCTAATAAATCTTATACTTGTAATTAAAAATACTATTTCCGTACGCACTCAGTAATTTGCGCCAAGCCCAAAACTGTGTAAATCGGTATAGAACCTACTACTTTCTCAAATTCGCCAAATCAGCCATATTTTTTTTCGACAAACTAAAAAATATACATATTGTCTCAGAAATCTCCCGATCCCTTATTCTTTTAAACATAAAAAACATTGAATTCCTGCTCTGATTTCACACGCACGCAATACTTTAATTAAAAAATATCTTTGTAAATAATCTAAACAGAAAAAAATCATTATTCTTTTATTTTTACTGCAGGAGTCTAAATAATTTAATAAAATAGGCCAAACATGGCAACCTCGAATGCTTTATTTTCTCAATTTTTGGACTACTCCAGGGGGGGGGGGGGGACACTTGAAAAGGAAAAGGAGAGAAGATGCAAATGCTCCTCTCACATGATATTTCTTGACAAATGCAGTCGCCGACACGTGTGGGAACTGTCTTATAATCAAACAAAAGTCATAGATTGTTTGTTCTATGGAATCACAGATACACAAGCTACATACAATGTACATGTATTGCAAGCCACCCTTGAGGTTTTTAGCTTAGAAAAGAGACGAAATTTTAAGGCAGTCGACTTAGAGTAGAAACAAACGATAACATACAAACTTTATTTTGACTTCTTGACTTCAATCCCAAATCTTCACCCACTAGTTTAACATTTCTTCAGCAGGGGATAAATAGTATCCCTGGCAGGGATCAATTAATATTTCTCTAGCCAGGGATATTCCATTTTTCAGCCGGGGACGATCCCCGGCATCCCCCCTCCCGTCAATTCGCACCCTGACACAGACACACAGACAGACAGACGCACACAGATTTTAATAGTATAGATACCTACGCACACATTTACCATATTACTACCTACGTAGTAATGTTTTTATGCTATGCACATTCCAGCACTACGTACGCTGTTGAAAATGGTGTAAGTAGCACTTATAGATCTTTTACAGGAGTACTCAAAAGACTCTCAATACATTGCGCTGTATGGTCAGTTATTCTTTAAAGTTTAATTTTCAGATATTCGGGTATTTCAATTGAAACGCAATTGTTGTATGTTATTGAGGATTACAACATAAATCTGTACATTAAAAATAGTGCGACTATCATGCATTACTCTTCTACAGGAGCACAAAAGAATTCCAATGCATTATCGTTAATGATTACCGTCAATGGCAGTTTTGCAGACATTCGCCCATTTCAAACGCAGTACCATCCTACTATATAGTACTTAAATAACTATTCTACGACGGTGGCGTGTCTCCCTCAAAAATTACGCCGAATGTCGCCAAGCTTGGCTACTTTTGGAGATAAATCACCAAATATGATACGAAAAAATGTTTCGAATAATGAGTTAAGCTTAGCGATTTTCATTTCTTGGCGGAATAAACAAAAAATTCGTAATGTGATAACATTAAAGAAATGGCGATTTCAATGAGAACGTTGAAAATCGGTAACTCGCGTGTAAAAAATCCCTTAAAAAGATCCTCCGCCAAAGAATCCCCCCCCCGCCTCCCCTTATGTAGGTAGTCTTTGTGTCGCTTTGCCTTAACCACTAAACTGAAGCCAGATTTAAGTAGAATAAATCGCCCAATTCGGCGCAGAATTATTGTGTTGGAAAGCGTTTTATAATAGATGAGTTTGGCATGATTTATCTTCCTTGCTTTAATTTAGCCAGGCAGTACGGAGAGGGTGGATAGTCGTGAGTATATCGCATGATTTATATATTTCTTGTTTGATTCCAAGCCCAATTTCAGAATGTAAACAATTTTCATTAACACGTTGACTAACGTCGCAAAATATGATTTAGGATTTATTTCTTCCTTAACGCAATAGTTACGATTACGACCGTTAAACCTTTCCATCTGCTGGCAAGAATTACGACCGTGCGGTAAATCCTGTTTCCCATAACTTTATGGCTTTTTATTGCGCCAGAAATTTCTGCCAAACCTCCGCAGTCCGTAGCTTTGCGTTAAAAGTCAGCTGTTTTATGGAGCTCTCCAGCAGATGAATTTCGAAACTTTTCGAACACGCAATAAAGTTATCCGAGATCAGCGCAGGAAACCAGAAAAATTTTAAGGGGGGAGTGAGAGAGATAAGTATGATGAAGCACATTATCAGAGATAAGTCACCCTGTTTTTTTTTAATTGCTTATTATTTTTAATCTTGAAGCCATGTTTAAGCAGTTTTCCCTATAGAGCAGGTATAAGAGATAGCCCCAAACTTGAAGCATTTATTCTATCAGCTGACTTGTGTGCAAGATCGCATGCGCATCATTTTTACACATCCAACTATCCTTAGTTTTCTATGGAGCATTTGAGGCCAGCGAGATCAGTTCTGTTTTATATTTTTAAGTGAAAATAGTACATAGTTACTCTGCATGCGGATACAGATCATGATTTGTGGAAGATTCAGAAACAACCTTTCATAAGTTACTCACGTTAAGTTAAAGGCGTTTTCTTTCATGTTTTCTAAGGATATTTTTTATAAATGAAGAATTTTTCAGTATGTCCACAACCACTAAGCATTGGCGATTTTTTTTTTTTTTTTTTTTTTTTTTTTTTTTTTTTTGCGCGCCAAGAGTGGCATTTAATGCTTATTCTTGATATGTATGTTGACAGTGAATTTGTCTTGAATTTTACATTTTTCGTTCGCCAAATATAGCGATATAGCGCAAGTCTACCCTCTCTCTACATTTTCGTGACACAAGTCGCATGATATAAATCCTTACCTCACATTTCCTATGGGTTCAGAACGGCAATACTCCCTCTACTATGTTTCTTCTGTTTGGTTCATTCTGATCGTTAAAAAGAAGCAGCCAAGAAGACTCTCCTTTGAACGATGTTTCTTGCCAAAATGGTTCTTTGAGTGCTCGTCTCGCAAAACAGACGAAAACTTTTTTCTCGTCTCGCAAAAAGCTGGTAAAAGCTCTGCCTCGTCTCTATTCCATTCTTGTGTTTGTGTTGTGGCAAGCCTACACGAAGGGCATCTGCCTACAGGCGGGGTACCTTAGCCCTTTATCTACCGACGGTACTTAGAAGTACCGTCAAATTAAAATTGTAAAAAGTAAAATCTATTCATTGTAACCATTCCTTTGAAAAATCACTACCAAATACTTCGTTTAATCAGCTTACATCACGATTGGGTGTTCTATTAGAGTAGATTGTTTTAAATTGACAGCTTTCCGCTCACTTTCGAATCATCCCGAGCCCCCTCTTCCAGAAAAAAGAGCATTAGGGAATTTTCAGACCTCTGTTTTATGATTAAAGGATTAGATTTTCTAAAATTGTGTCAAATCAAAGTATTACTTGACTCCTTCAGATTGGTTGGTCCTATACTCTTTTGAAAAAGACTCGTTCACTGTTTATAAAACCAGTCATCAAACTTATAGCTTATGGTTATTAATTTTTTCCTAATTTTATTTTTTATTACAGTAATCAATAGTTATCATTCATTACCTAACTATAACAAGAGAAAACAAATAAATTCAAGATGATATTCTTGGCAATTCTCATTTCGGTAGGATTAAGCAGAGGACTTCTTAAAGAGGTTCTAACGCGTATTCACGTTACATCTGGAGAAAACCGGCCAAAACTCCAGACCGTTTGATGGACAGCCCCGTGTAGGTCTGAAAGCCGGACGTCACACTTCGGCCATCTACCATGTTCAATGTCTATCAATGTGTTCAAGGGGGGGGGGGGTTGGGGGTCATAACCCCCTATGAGGAATTTTTTGCCATACAAAATGTATATTTTCACTCCGTTATCACACATGTATACATATATATATGAGTTGCAGTAGTCGTACCCCCCCCCTCCCCCAATGAAAAAATTCTGGCTACGCCACTGCATTGCAATGTACATCATGGCAATACATTTGTTATTATTATTTTTTTTAACAGCGAGCATTTGACCATCAGTCATTCGCCACTACGACGACTCAGCTATGGACATTTTGCATGATCTCTGAGTTCGAGGCCAAAGCTCGTCACCTGGCGGTGTTTACGCTTGCCAACTTCTATTGAAATGCACTGAATATCCAATTTTTAACGACTTTTTTTTCATATAAAACCCTTCGATTGAGCTATGGTCTTTATAAATGAGTAAATATTTAATAAAAGATGATATCGCATTCCGCTTCAAAACGGTTAATTAAAAGAATATTAATCTCTCTATTCTAAAAAAAAGTAAAGGCCGCTGGCGCTGTCAATAGCTTGTGTACCTATCTCCTCCTAAACCGTGGGGATTTGAGTTTCGACTAAGGTGCCCACAGATTCGAAAAATTCCGAGGAACCTGCTAAGCTGACTTAAATTTCGAAAATCGAATTATTTTAGAAGATATTAATAAAAAACTGAAAAAATAAGCAGAATGGTTGCCAGATTTGGCATGAAATCATTCATTCCTTTGCAACTAAGCGTTTCCAAATATCTAGAATCGCCTGAAATTTACAAAGTTAACCCAAAAAGCCTAATAACTTCTTCACCGTTTGCACGATTCGCTTGAAAATTTTCATGATCATGTATAAAAATATAGAAAACAATCTGCGCTTCTTTAAAAATCTGAAAATCCACCCGTTCCCTCCTTTTTAAGCGATTTTTCGCTATTTTCAGCACCATTTTATTTCCGACAGTCAAAAAAAGGTAAATCATTTGCGTGACAAAATTACCCTTTTCAGGTAAATATGACGTCATACAATTGGGATTCAAATTCGTTTAAAAAACCTTTTCCAGATTACACAGTTTATTATCATTTTTTTTTTTCACAAATAAATCTTTTGCATGGACATACACAAAACGAAATCTTTCCATTGCGAAAAATTCCGCGAGTTTCCAGAACAGCATGAAATTTAATTTGGGTATCTCTCTATTCTAAAAAAAAGTAAAGGGCGCTGTCAAAGCTTGTTCGCGTATCTCCTCCTAAACAGTAGGGATTTGAGTTTCGACTAAAGTGCCCACAGATTCGAAAAATTCCGAGGAACCTGGTGAGCTGACTTAAATTTCGAAAATCGAATTATTTTAGAAGATATTAATAAAAAACTGAAAAAATAAACAGAATGGTTGCCAGATTTGGCATAAAATCATTCATTCTTTTGCAACAAAGCGTTTCCAAGTATGTAGTATCACGTGAAATTGTCAAACATGAAGTAGAAATACACCCATTTTACGCCAAAATAAAAACTACATGAAATAAGTAACTCAAAATGTGTTACACAAAGTTGGCAATTTTCAAATAGTAAGTTCGCTTAGACAACAGGAGTTTAGAATTAGCGACTATTCGTTTTTCCAAAACAGAATAGCTAATTGTAACTGATTTTAAAAGCGCCATCTTTGCATTAGGAATGATCTGGCAAAATAGTATCTTTCCAAGCAGGGTGAATAAGCTTCGAGTTCCAGAATGCTGGAACCCAGTATCTTGAAAATGAAAAATAATTAAAGTGCAGATTCTTTTAAAGGCGGTTCGTCCAGCTGGGGTATTTGCTACCAGTAGAAATATTTGGCGGTGTTAACTATGCCATTATAGCAGTTACAGTACAATTTAGATATTTGCTAGCGCGACGAGATGGTATTATTCGTGGTGCTAAGTACGCCAATCTGCAAACGATTATGTAAATGAAAATATGAATAACGGTTTTCCGGTAACCTTAAATGAACAGTAATTATAGGTTGCGAGCATGTGTAAATCGCCAAATAATGAAAAGTCGCCATTGGTGGCAAGCTATCCTACCTGCTCCGTAGCTTTTATTAACTTTACATGTACGCAAGTCGCCAAATAATGAAAAATCGCCATGGGTGGCAAATTCGCAAGGTGTCCAATAGGTTTTACATTATTAAAAATACAGCTGAAACAGATGTTCTGATTTTATTATGCTTTAGCTCCTAATTAATATAACTTTTGAATGGCAACATTAAATATCATTGTGTTTCTGAGGAGTGCAAATAATTTTTCCAGCGATTATAAGCGGAGTCCGCACTCCAGGTGGAGTATAGCTCAGGACCCGTACAACACGGATTCCCATAACAAAATATCTTCCGTGTTATGAGGGGGAGGGGGTCTACTGTAGTGAAGTCCAGATTTTTATGTACCAATGAACCTGCAAGAACCAAGCAATGTGTAGGTCAGTAACATTCTATCTGATCCAATCTTCGGGTTTTGTCTGTTGAAATTATGTCTTTTTTACGAATAAGCTTTATTAGGGGCCGAATGCCTCATACGAAAAGCGAGCGTAGCGAGTCTGGGGGCCTTGGCCCCTAGTGGTATATAATATTCCCTAGTGTTCTAAAATTATTATGTTATCACGAACACTGTCTAAATAGTATATTATAAGTTTTCTGTTTTTGAAATAATAAAAATACTTATTAAAAGCTTTCCATATCTTTTAAAGTAGAATCTCTTCAATTGTTTTTAGTATTTAATGATCAATAATAGTATTTATAAAAAAATCGCACATTAAAAAGCAAATTAACTTATAAAACAGCTATTATTTGTTAACGACAAATATTCTAGCTTCTTTTGCAACAATTAAAATATCCAAAGAAAAGTTTTTAAAAACTCTCAAGATCTAAACAAGCTAAAGCCAAAGCTAACCACCACCATATGCACTCGCACTTGGCGGATCAAATACTGCCGATGACGTCACGTGCAAATACGCTTTGGTCACGTGCAAAAAAGCCCAATGGCCATATTATTATGGACCACCCAAGAGGCTGCTGACGTTTTCTCCCTATGAGGGGACGGGCAAGATAACATCCAAGCCCAAACCGGGTATTGAACCCTGACCCAACGTACGATTGAAGGTTTCGTTAGCCACTACACCCCCTAGGCAGCTACATCTGTTAGTAACCACTGCACAAAAGGCGCTGAAGTGCTAGTAAAAGTTCCTACCACGATTTGCCAAAATTGAATTACTTTTTCTTAAAAAATACTGAACTGAAATTGATCATTATAAATAGCGTTTCCTTTTGATGCTGTCATTGTGGAAGAATAAACCATTTTGTTATAAAACCTTATAAAATAAGCTGAGTAATACTTTAACCCTTTTTGAGGGCTGATTATTAAACGGTCCACGAAAAAACATTTCTGATCTGAAATTACTCAATGATTCTGAATTCTTTTTATGAGCCCTACTGCTCCCTTTTAAATTTGTAGCTGTATTTTAGGGACACCCTGTATAAAAACACTTAATAGATTTCATATTATTAGGTTACCAAAAAGTACTATTCTTTTTTACAAAAAAAAAAAAAAAAAAATTAGCTTTCAACAAGCATTGAATTACAAACAAGATATGCCTTGAGTGTAGGATTCATATTTAAAATGTAACAAATTTTAGCGAGAAATTTATAGATTACTTTTATTTCATTCAAGAAAACTCGCCACTTTCCCCCATTTTTCACGTCTACCCTCCTTGGAGTATTACATTCGAAATGTTCTGAAATCGAATTTTAGGTATTCGTGAGTGTTGTATTTTACAGCAAGAATTTCATGGATATCTCTTTTCTTCTTTGAGATCACGCAGGATATGGGAAAAGAACATTTTGGTCCCCTATCCCCCATGGGTTACGAATGTTTTGAAAAGCTCTCCAATATAGCACCTACTCTAAAAAAAACTCACGTACGTGTCAAATTACCTGTTATTAGCTTCAGTAGTTTTGCCTAGGCGAAATACTGACATACGAAAAAACGACATTACACTTTCCAGTACACCTAATATTTCCAACTACTAAACTTTATTTCGAAAAGGCCAATGACTGGTGATTAGAAATTTTGACTAGTCACAAAACTTTTATGACTGTTTCGGTAATACTCTGTCTTAACGGTTAACTAAATAGCAGTAGTTTTTATCACAGAACAGTGATAAACTATTTCCACTAACTATTCGACTCTGGATCGTGTCGAGAATATTGTTAAAGCCCCAGCATTGCGCAGAAAATATATTTACAAGGCAGGTTAGCTTAGCGCCGCAAAAGGATATGATAGACGTCTCTTACTAAAGAAGAAGTATGTTGAAAGTTGGCGTAACTTGGCAGCTACAAGAATTTCTAAAAATATGAATAATTTTAAATTCGTAAGTTATAAGACACTTTCAGTAGTAAAATTGAAAAATCTGATGTGGACACCACATAATTTCCTTGTATGTCTATTAAATCGTAAATATTTCTGGAGCTCTTCATCTAAACAAATTTAATGTAAAGAGATACAATACAAATATTTGAGATATCGCCGAGCTGGGTTCAATTTGGAAAAAAAAAAAAAATTAAAACTTAATTTGCCAAAAACCGCCAAGCTTGAGAAAGTACGATAGATTTTGTGCATAGCTGAAATCGTGATTGACAACATACTTTTAATGAATTGAAGGTATTGGTACATCTTAATGTCTTGAAAATTGTTTGGGTGACCGGTAAATAAATTACCCAGTCGATCGCAATCAAAAATGATATGCACAATTAGATGTTTACGGTAGTTCTAAATGCAAAATCTCATTATTCAACAGTAAAACTTTTAGAGTTATGCGAAATACGTTATTAATTTTGGCGATATTTCTGCAAAACTCTCCAAGCTTCATGACAGTTAGCGATATTTTGGGCATGGCCGAAAAATTACTGACTATAGACATAGTATATTGAAGATGACCGTAGATCTTAAGTTATTGAAACATTTTGAGCGGCTCTGCAAATATAATATCCAGTAGATTCGAACCAAAAAGGGAGCATTTCTAACGCACTTTTAAACTCGGAACATCAAAATGACGTAAATACAATTTATGATATGTAATTTGAATTCTTGAAATCAAAGAAGGAACTATTACTTGGTAATCTATTCAGACTTTCAGATTTTTGCAGTAGAGCATCTTTTACCCTACATTTTTTACGTATTTGTGGAAATTTGCCAGTAGATCTGCAAAACGTGTGAATTTTGTTACTTTTTTTGAGAAAAACTTTCAAGTTGCAAAAATTTTTGCCAATCGCTACGTTTGAAAATAAAACTGACATAGAGAGAAGCTACAGCTTTTATCTTTTCTACCTTAATTAATTTGTTTTCTAAAGTTAAAAATCTTTTATAAAAAAAAGAAAAGAAAGAAAGAAAAAGAAAAAATGCTAGAAATCAGGGAAAGGGTGGATTTTTAAAGTAGCGCACACTGCTTTCAATCTATCTATATATATTATGTAATTATGAAAATTTTCAAACCAATCGTACCACGCGGTGCGGATTTTATTACGGTTTTTTAGCATAACTTTTAAAATATTTTTTAATTAATGACGTAAAATATGTTGATTTGGAGTTGTGCTGTTGTTGTTCCTGATGCGCCCCTGGCAACCGCATACGGCGGTGCCAGATCCCCCCTAGATAGGGAGGCGATGGGCAGTGCCTTCCATTTTTAGGGCCCCAGTGGGAGGAAGTACGATTTAGCACGTGGTCCCCTAATTTTGAACCAATTCCAGAGGAGGGACTAACCTCCTGAAATAAGCACCCCGAGAGGTATCGTTTAACAACTTGGAGGACTTTGAAGCCCCGACAGATTTACGTGTACCAGCTCCCATCAGCGTACACAGTCCCACAGTAGTCGAGCCGAGAGGAAGTTGGCCCTCCCAAGCACTGGCCAAGCCAGATGCTGCTTCCCTCTACGTGTTCTTATGGGAATGGAGTTTAGCACCCAGACCATCGCGAGACGATTTGGAGTTGTGCAACCCAGAATTGTTATGCAGAATTTTATTTATGAGGTTATAACGGGGTTATATCGATAAATATGCATTTATTTACCATATTGACCAAATATGGCACACTGATAATGCATAGTGACCGGAGATACATTTACCGTAACTTTCATTTCTACATTTTTTTTCCTAATAATGTATATTTACGATCAATAAACTATTTGATTTTGATACTAAAAAAATATAACCTCACTCTCATTCAATAAATCCGGTGCCCCGTAACGCTTTTTATTACGCAATTGTTTCTACGGAGACTTTTTTCCAGGTCCTGACTTTTGAGTTAAAAGCCAGTTGTTTTATGAGGCTTTCCAGTAGATGAAATCTGAAAAATTGCGTCGAAGTAATAAAATGGCCGACACGGAATCCAGGACTGCTTAAAAAAAAAAAAAAAAGTAAACAGAATATCGGGGAAAAAAGAAAGGAAGGAAGATAAATCATGTCGAATTCATGCATTAGGAAGCACTTTCCAACATCTCATTCTACGCGCATTCACTATGTTAGACAAAAACATTCCAAATTTTAATTTGAACATTATTAAAAGCTAACAAAAAATATTCCAAAGGAAGTGGTGTTTAAAATATGAAATAATTGAAATTTTGTAAATTAAAACGCACATAAGAGGTACTTATCGCTCTGTTGAACACATGTTTCGGACGAAAAAATTTCGTCCTTCATCTGCAGTAGTCCATACACAGCTGTGTATGGACTACTACTACAACAGAACGACAGGTACTTTTTATGTGTGTTTTATTAATTATTTCAACAAGATTTAATTGCTTCTTAATAGAAAAAGCTACTTAGATGTATGTTTATAGTTCAGTCCCTACTATCAATTTTGCTCGGGCCTTCACCGGCCACGTAGCCTTGAACCGATGAGAAGAAATCGGGCCGTCCACTGTGAAAGTGCTCGGATACACGCAGTTCATGTCCCCTCGGACGTGGAAACGTCCGAAGTAGTCTAACCGATGAGTTTTCATCGGGTTGAACACGGATATAGGGAACCGGCCCGTTCACTTAATGCGTGAGGTTGGCCAAACACCAGGGTGAGTATCACTTTTCGATAAGTTCTTATGTGATGTTGACATGCATTTAACCCTTTCCGTCCCTACGATGCAATCCGAATGATAACATTCACAAGTGTTTTGCAGATTTCTTTTATATTTGAAATGTATTTGTAATCGCATTTTTCTTATATGGTAATGCAGTGCAGAAGCAATACAGTATAGAAGAAATACACTTTTACTACGCGACGCATATGCATGCATGTAGGTACGTCGTATACTCCATCTATTATACATATCATCTATTACATATATAGTCGTACTATATACGTAACTATACTATACGTTAACGTACTATAGTCGTATACTCCATCTACGTATGAAATTATATACGTATGTTACATGTTCAATAGTCCCGCAGTGGTCTGGGCGCTAAACTCCGTTCCCATAAGAACACGGTAAGTGAAGCAGCATCCGGCTTGGCCAGTGCTTGGGAGGGTCATCTCCCTCTCGGCTCGTCCGGTGTGGAACCGTATACGCTCATGGGAGCTGGTGCACGTAAAATCCGTCCTGGCTCCAATGTCCTCCAAGTTATTAAGCGATACCTCTGGGGGTGCCGATTTCAGGTGGTGGTTGGTCCCTCATCTGGAATCGGTTCAAAATTAGGGACCAATAAGCAGAAGTCCAACCCCCTCGGGGGCAATGGCACCCCTCTTTCCAAGGATAGCGTCGTCTATCATGGACACGACAACAAGAACAACAACATGTTCGATTTGTTTTAACCCATTTATGCCTAGCGTCCCTTTTTCGGGACGGCATTTTCGCTATCAGTCCAAAACGTTATTTATTTTTCCTAGCCTTTATTCGCGAGTCCTGAACTTCAATTCCACAAAATATTTTAATATGGCCAAGTAAGATGTTGACATTTCAATTTTTATACATAATGATTTTAAATGAAATCATCCCTTGTTCAAAAATTTGACATCAGAAATTTATCAATTACTGCTGGTGTTAGCAAAAATCGAAGAAAGTCGCAAAAATATCCAGGCACGAATGGGTTAACTAGTCCGAGCGCATAGCGCTCTGAACTGGAAGACGGAAGGTATCTGGTTCAAAACCAGATCACGTCCGCCGACCTAACCATTCGGAGTTTTCCGTGGTTTCTACCGAAATTTAGCGTAAATACGGGTTAGGACACCTTAGAAAGACCCCCCACGGAGGGCACCCCATTCGCAGGCCTAGATCCTTCGTGTAGATAATTGGTCTTAATCCCAGAACTCGCTTTAACTAGTATTTTGGTAATGTCTGTACGTACGCATGTTGCATTTTCGATCTAGTTTGATTAAATTTTGAGGGACGTCTCCTCGTATGCATGTATTGATATACATATGTCCTTGTGTAATTCGATTAACTCAAAGAGGAATAACCGAAGAAATTTCAAATTTAGGATTGCCTTAAAACATAGTTGTACGTGTCCCTTTTTGATTCCAATTGGTTGAGTAGTTTATTTACAGAGTTATATGAAAGACTTTCGATGCATTAAAGTCGATGAACATGCCTTTCACATTAAAAATCTCTGAACTATCTCTATTTAGCTCATGCCCAAAATATTGCCAACTGTCCCCAAGCTTGGTAAATTTAGGGGCAATATTACAAATTTTGGCACTAAAAATAAGTACGTATCTCGAATAAAAATAAAAACTATTAGACATTGAATATTGAAATTTTGTATTTAAGACTGTCGTAATATTTGGTTCTGCACTTTTATTTTTGATTACAATCCACAGGCTACACACTTAAACCCAAAGAGCGAAAAAAACGATACATTGCGGAGTGATCCGTTTCCATGGAAACCTACCGATATTTCCGCGAAAGTGCTCTTTGAGTGGTCTTTTTTCAGAGAATTCCCGTCCTCGCTTCCTCTTTTTTCTGAGAACTCCCCTCCTCGCTTATTGTTATATTTCGCTCTGCTCTTGTGATCGAAAAACGCTCCCAAATAGGGATGGACGCGAGACGAAAAATAAGCGTCTCGCGTCTCGCAAAACAGCCTAAAGCATGTCTCGTCTCGCAAAAATCCCTATATCGTAATGTTAAAAATGTGTGTCTCGTCTCGCAAAGAAGCTGTAAATCTCTGTCTCGTCTCGCAAAAAAGTCGTCTCGCGTCCATCCCTACTCCCAAAGGAGAAGCGCACTTTTGAAAACTGGCCCAAAAGTCGCTCCGACTGATCAAATTTTGCTCGTTCGGTTTAAGCGTGTAGGGTCATGCTTAAAATCTCGCCGTTTGTCGCCAAGATGACGAAGAAAAGAAAATGCCAATTTTTCAGCCAGGAATAAGTTTTCAATGCTGAAATCTCATCCTGGTGATATCTCTTACGCTTAACGATATACTGAAGTATCGCATTTCAGTTTCCAATATATTTAAATAGCGTGCATCAAGAATGCGTAAAGTTTAACAGCCATACAAGAAAATTGTGTAGTTCCCATCAGGACTTTTTTTTGTGATAGGAAATCGACTTTCCGAACTTCCTTGATTTAGCTTACAATTTAAAAAAGATTATTGACCACTGGAACCTATGGAACTAGCTTACAGTTTTGTAAAATAGGTTTTTTTTTTTTTTTTAAAGTATAGGCCATAAGACATAAGATCGCCATAATAATTTTTAAAATAAAGTAAATTCCAAAAATTTTTATTGAAATTATTCTACACAAAATATATCATACACATAATTTACAAAAGAAGTATTTTCTTTGAGTTTTGCAGCAGCATCTTCAAACATCTTATTTTATGAGCAGCTTCTAGGAGAAAAAAAGAAAATTTTTAGAACTTAATTTACACAATAATAGGAAATGCAGAATAAGTCTGCTTCATATGTTTTTTTACATAATTTCTATATCAGGGATTTCCAACCTTTATATTACTTCAACTCCCTAGAAAACGTTTTTTCTGAATAGACCCCTACGTTTTCCCCAACACATTGGTATCTCGAAAAATTTTCCCAATGCACTCACAAAGACAGCAAAATATTAGGTGAAAGAAATTTTTCATGTGTCCGGCAGTAGAACAGTTGGTTAAGCTCGGTTCCCATTGGAACTCCGAAAGGGAAGCAGCACCTGCTTGGCCAGTGCCTAGAAGGGTAAACTCCTTTCTGGACTGAGGCTGATGTAAACTGTGTACGCTGTAGGGAATTAATGCACGAAAAATGTGTTATGACTTCAATGTTTTCCATGTTCAATCCATATCTCTCTTTGGGGTACCAATCCAGCTCTTAGGTCATCCAGCTGTCATCTGAAATTGGTTCAAAATTTAGGAGGGAGACCCGGGATAAGTCGGTATTCCCTCACTGGGGATTAGCAAAAAGGAAGCTGCCCAATTAAGGCCATTTTCGTTTTATATAAAGGATCTGATCCCGCTCTGTAGTTGGCCAGAGGGTTTCGAAGCAACAATAACAATTTTCATGCTCTGCGTTTGCAGAATTTACCATGATTCAGACTGCGGGATGCAGAAAATGACCCCAAAGACGGATTTTTACATATCCCTTCTTTTTTCAACTTTTGAACCCTCTGAAGTCTTATTTCCTGTCAGTTTGTTTGTTTGTTTGTGTGGTGATGGCAATGCTAAGGGTGGACGATCATTCTAGGTTGAGGGGTTATCTAAAATTTAATTTTTAAAAATATAATTCCCAAAATTTGTACATCACCTCATTAGTGTATGGGAATGCTTTTGTACGAGGGTCATATAAAAATGTAGAAAGTGTAACTTTTTGAAAATTAACGAGAGGGATTTTTTTAACGGAGTCTTACTTCCGACCTCATTTTGAACACTTTTCTCAATTTACGCTGTCCACTTATCTCTAATAGATAAAGAATTAAAGCCCGTTACCACCTTTTTGGGACACCCTGTATCAGTCTGGTTTATAGTATCCACAGGTTCTGAAATCATCATTAACCAGTGTTCTGCTTCAAAAAAAAAAAAACCGTGGTCTGCTTTAAAGAAGAAAAAAAAATCACGGTATTTACGTATACTATTTCAAATCTAATCTAAATTCATCAACGCTGGTTTCGAAGTTTATAAAGCGAAACAAAACAGTCGTTTGAATATCAAATCAATGCATTACAGCTTCTCATTTCCATAACCCTAAGAATTTGCGCTTTATGCCTTTGGAAACTATCTTGGCGAGTAATCGCATCGTTTGGATTTTTTTTCTTTTTTTAATGGTCAACGGATGCAAATAATAGGTACTTATTTTACCGTCGATAATTCACGCCAACAAGTTTTTTCGCCAAAGGATTGCAATACACTACATTGTAACAATGAATCTGACGTATTCCACACGCACACGAAATCGCTCTTTTTGGCTGACTGTAAAATACATAAGTACCAAATAAGCTTGTTTTGGTCGGAAGTATGATTTTTTTATTAGATTCAATGAAGAATTTACCCGTATATTTTAAAACTAAAAAGCGATTAACTGTATGAACTAGTGTAATTACACACTGTACGCCGTGTAAAGATAGGAAATAGATACTAATAAAAAATAGTGTTATTTCATTAGTGTTATGCAACAGTATCAAGAGAGAAAAAAATAATTACAGAGATGTGAACTTATACTTTACTTATATTAGACTAATACTATATTAAAAACGTCAAAAATTTGTTACAAACGATAGTTATACGTACCAATATAGACTAATCACCACGAAAAGACTTCTTCAGTTTTTTTCGTCTCCTATTCTTATGAAAACAAACATGGCGCCTGCCGGTAGATACTTGGATGTTGCCATCGCTCGACTGTTGCATGAACAGAGCGCATGCGCCAATTTTCATCGGTTGAATGCCGCTCGGCCGTTATGCGGGCCAAAATTTCTTTTCAGTTCAGCGTATTTTGATCAAATTTAGGCATATGGCCCGATAACTCAGGCCGGATATCGTTCCGAGCATCGTTTTATGGGTACCGGACCGATCAGTGTCTGCCGCACACATAACAATCATCGTTTTTAGATGGAATTCCGTGTCTGGGCCGAGTACCGAATTTCGGTGAGCGATGAGTTGTGATGAATGCCGGTGGTTGGCCGAGCATAAACTGGGAATTGTTGCTTGTAGGGGTGTTTTTTATCTCCTTACATAAATCAATTTTTTGTTTTTGAGGGAATGTATACTTTTATTTTTTTATTTTAACGTGGTATTACGTTTCTCAATAGCGGTCCTAATAGATCAAGATCCCAGGGCCTCCAGACCTTACTTATTTTCTCATTCTCAGAATGTATACGATAGAGTAGTGTTAGTACGTACAGTAAACGTATATATACTTGCTAGCTTGGGACAACCGACGGCCAATTCTCAGGTACCACTTGCTACAGGTGCGTAAAAATAATACTAACTTTACTTATTTTCTCACAGCTGATTTTTGCGTATGTTGTATAGAATATTGTTACAAATTTTGAATCAATACTGCCAGACACTTTCTGTGGGCGGTAATTGTCGCCAGACGCCTTGAGCCCCCCCCCCCCCCCCCCGCAAAATAATGTAACTTTACTTATATTCTCAGTCTTGATTTTTATGTATGATACTTGGTAAACTATTTCAATACTTTTCGTAAGACGCCAGACCAATCGGATTCAAGAGATTAAATCTTGGTGGATTTAAATTGAGCGTTTAGCCGGGGGGGGCGATGGTAGATAATATTTAATAAAAGTAGTAGAGCAAGAGCTCGCGGCCGCCCGACCTTCGTCATAGTATAAAAGCTGAAACTTTCTCTGCGCATATTCCCCAATAGAGGTAGGAACAATCGGCCACTATGAAGTTTGGATGACCGTGGCTTTGGCAGGTAACAGGTGGCAAAGGTGTATAAAATTGCAGAAATTTTTCGTCATTTCATAAAGCTTAATTTTTTTTATATGTTCTTCTTCGCAGTACTAGAAATCACTTTATCCCTAGCCAGACACTTTTCCATCGTGGCAAACCCCCGCCAGACAATCTCAAAGTCATGGAAAACTGTTGTGTTCGTAAACTCCCGCGACGAAGTACGTCAAGCTGTCACAAAGGACCAAGCACATTTCATACTGCTACTTCTGAACTTTCTTACGATGCAGCAGCGCGCTCGTAATAGAATTTCGTTTTCCATGACTTTGAGGTTGTCTGGCGGGGGTTTGCCACGATGGAAAAATGTCTGGCAAGGGATAAAGTGATTTCTAGTATTGCGAAGAAGAACCTATAAAAAAATGAAGCTTTATGAAATGACGAAAATATTCTGCAATTTTATACACCTTTGCCACCTGTTACCTGCCAAAGCCACGGTCATCCAAACTTTATAGTGGCCGATTGTTCCTACCTCTGTTGGGGGATATGCGCAGAGAAAGTTTCAGTTTTTATACTATGACGAAGGTCTGACAGTCGCTGGCTCTTAGACTATAATAGGTGTATATTATATTTGTTACGATAATATGGATTAAAACACAACTGCTGTGTAAGGATTTCGTGAAATTGAAAGTGTTTGTTTTATGGATAATGTTTTCAGCTAACAAAACGATAAGTAAGGCTACGTTAACAACAGTGGGTAGCTAGAAATTTTTCATTGGAGGGGTTACGACTACTGCAACTCAAATACATGTATACATGTGTTTGATAAGGGAGTGAAGAATATACATTTTGTATCGCAAAAAAATCGTCGTGCGGGGAGATGTGACCCCCTACCCCCCCTCCCTTGGCCACGCCACTGGTTGACGAAATTAGACAGGCTTCAAAATTAGAGGAACAAACTTTCAGGAGGGGTAGGTTAATAATCACTTGGAAGAAGCGTTGAAGCGCATCTAATTTCTTAACCAAGTTTCATAAAAAATGGGTTCTCCTCTGACAATTGCACCAATTTGATGAAAAACAAACATGAGTTAACAATTTTTATGAAGTGCGCATTGTGGAACATGCATTAGTTTTTGAAAAACCGTGGTCGGAAAATTCACTAATACTTGAACTCTCCTTCTAAAGATTATTAACAGGTACATGAAAGTGATGTTTCCGACCTCACATCGCTGTGTGATTTCGAACCATCTTAGAGTAACCTACCCTCCTAGAATTTTGCTCCTCTAATTTTGAAACATCCTGTGTACTTCGGTAATTTCAAGAAAGGAGACTACCTGAAATGTTTTTCAATTTTGTACTGAATTTAGAATTTTTCCCCCTTACAAGTAGTTGTTTTTATATTGTGTTTTTTGAAGTACTGAGCAGCTTAGTTATTAAAATCTTTCGCTGTATGGTAAAAGTTGAGTGAGTTAGCGATTGAGAAATGTATTAGTATTTTGCTTCACTAATATTGAAAAACTGAATACTACAGTACGAAGATCAATACTGTATAACTTGTGGATCTTTAAAGTTCGATTTTGATCTATTGCTTTCAAATCTTCTGGTAGGAATAGAAACAAAATTTATTTTCTGGGGTATTGAAAATTGCTGATATTTCAATGCAAATTAAATTTATTCCTATTTATTATTAATTTGAAATACCGTTGAAAAGTTATTAATAATATGAAAAAAGGTATAAAATGGAAAGACGCCATGGTTATCTTTTAACTTTTATAAATTTATTTTTGAAGTAAAGTGTAATGTAACACATCCAATATTTTAGGACTTACGACGTAAAGTTGAAAATTGCTTTTCAACGTTAGAGGGGATATATTAGTGTGACCCTCAACTAATACACCACGCGTAGCATGACCGAACATTTTGAAGGGGGGAGGACATATACGCAAGAGCAAGAATATCGAATTTTCTGCAGATTTTCGGAAAGAAAAATTAAAATAAATGTTTCCTAAAATGTTCGCTGAAAGTTCTTAAAGAAGGGCACGTGCCTCTTCCCTCCACTTCCGACTGGCACTCTCTACGCTTTATGTCATATACTATCAAACCTTGAGTGGCCCCACCACGGCCGAGTGGGTAAAGCACTCAAAATGTGAAGGTCCAGCGTTCAGGCCTGGCTTACCGCGCAGCTGTTAATTGAACAGTCTGTAGTTTTGGTCGGTTTTTTCCAGATGTAACGTGATTATGCGTTAGAACACTATAGAAAGTCCCCCGACCAAGGCAACCCCCATCCTAGGCAAATATTCCCATGCGTAGCTTTGCCACAACAACAAAAACAAACAATAAAATCTTTTGAAGTCTGATGCTTATTTTATTTATATTTTTCACTTCCTCCATAGATTTTAATTTGTGTGCTTCATCCAAATTACAAAATATTTTTTTTTGCGGTTCTTACTTTTGGCTCCGTTTGACGTAATAGTCGATGCAGTATACCAATTGACAGGCTCAATTTAATTTACTAATAAACAACTGTGTAAGATTTCCTAAAGTAAGAAAATGCGATCGGTGCTGATATTATTCATTCTCCTTTATTTATCTGCATTTTCCATTGTGCATTTTGGCCACATACTTAGATAAAAGTTTTATGGCCTTCTTGAAAGTTTCAGTTGCAGAGGTAATAAATTTCTGAGAGGAAAAAATGGCATTTTTTACAGCAAAAAACTTAACTTTTAAAGATAGCCTGGAAATAAATTGAGAAATTCCCGGGAAAATCATAAATCTGAAGCGCTTTTAAGCATAAATTGAAAAGGGAATTTAAATATTAAAGTTCAACCAAGTTATTTTTAGCCCCTTTCACAGGTTTGATTTTAATTTTTTTCTTCTCTCGGCATCAATTTCTGGCAGTTTGTTCTAATGATAGTGGAATTTATATTCTCCAATGAATTTTAACCTGTTTGATAGTGCTGTTGCGAGGCACAGCGGAAAAGATTCCTATAAGCAAGCGGTCCCCTTGGAGGGAACACGGCTTTTCCAAGGGGGACGTGATAAAAATAGGCAAAGAGCAAGTGGCAATGCATGTTTTAAAAAATCATCTAATTTATTCTTATTTTTATTCCAAAAGAACTGTTTTCGCTTAAAATGTTAATTCAAACCGTACCGATAGCATTTTTTTTTTTCAGATCATGTGAGAAAATGTTCATTGTTAAAAACAAAAAAAACTATGCTGAGGGGAATTTGAGGGGGAGGGGGCCATTGTAAGTTATCTTTTGTTGGGGGGGGGGCGCAAAATATTAAAAAGTTTTAAACCGCTGCTTTAAACACCCATCCGATATTTCTTTCCAATCATGGACCTTTGAAGCCCTTTTGTCCATATTGGTTTAGAACGAAAGACAGATGGGGGTAATGAACTGGGCTCAGAATTAAAAAAAGGAAACGATAATAAATAGTTAAATAAATAAACAATACCAAACGCATCGGTTGTGAGCGTGGTTTTTGTATACAAGGTCTCTCAAAAACACTGACTTAAACTTTTATTCATGAAATTTTGATCTTATACAATAAATTACAAAGTTAAGGAAAAGAGGGTGCAGAATTTTATGGTAAAATGATTAAAATTTTCAGGATATTATATCTTTAAAAAATACAAAATTTAAATTTTTATGTCTCCCCTGCAAAGAATTTTACAATCAGTGAAATTGTTTGCTATTATTGGTATTGTGTATCCCCTCATCAAGTTTATTTAGAAGTATCTAAGAGCATTTTATGAGGAAAGGCTGGAATTTTAAGCATTATCTAATGAATGTGTGAGGCAAATTTAAAACACCAAGAATTTCTTTGAAGGAGAACCATCTAAAAATTTAAATTTTACATTTATTTAGATTTAATTTCCTGAAAATTTTAATCAATAACATGAAAATCTGTATATATATATATATATTTATAACTTTATAATTGTCTGTGTATGTGCCTATATGTAATGTACTACATGTCTATGATCAATATTTAAGAAATAAAAGCCTAGGTCAGTGTTTTGAGACTATCTGCATAATAGTTGCATAAAGGTTTGATTGTGTTGTTTTAAGGCAAACCTGCACGTAGGGTATCTGCCTAGGATGGGGGGTGCCTTGGTAGGAGGACTTTCTAAGGGGTTCTAACGTGAATTCACGTTACATCTGGAGAAAACCTATCAAAACTCCAGACCGTGTTGCATAAAGGAAATTCGGTACTTAGGTATTATACAGGCGGTTTGCCAAGACGAGCGCTTTTACGCCAAGAGTAATGCCGGACACACGAAATTATTGCTGGCTTAGAATACGATTGGCAACAGTTTGCCAGTACATTTGGCGAAAAAATAATTTGGCGGAAATGACCGCCAGGATAATACGTAAGTACTGAAATTTCTAATATAATCTTACCAAGGTATTTCTTCAGTCACCGTTATTAGGCCGAATTCTGTTGCTACGTATTTAGCAGTAGATCTTTCACTCTTTCTAAAACTGTCCGACTGTCCGTTATTCGCACGGAATGAAGACTCACAATGAAGTCTATTCAGCCGAAGGAGAACTACGTACGTTTCACACATAACCTAACATTTGCATCAGAATAGCTAAATTAAAAAAGTAAGCTTTACTTTTCTTTGTAGAACTTGCAATTGTTCGATTCCCAAACAGTCAGAACTTCAGATTTAAGACTGGAAATAAAACTGCTCATTATCCAGCTGATCAATCATCAGTATAGATAACTGATTTGCATGCAACAAATTACGAAATTTAATTATTTGGCTCGTAGAAAAATCAGTATTGTACACCCTACATAATTAAAGCTTGTCTTTTGTTGCATGCAAATAAGTTATTTAGAGCACGACTTATATGCCTTTGAAATTCCTTTTGGATTATATTGGGGTTCGGTGATTTGTCAAAAATAGCAGATATCGCCAAGCTATGCTTTTGTGTACATGTTTTTGGCTTTAAATTTGTTGATAATTCACTATAAGTCGTTGAGGAAATGCTCGCGACTTGTCGTTGACTAGTCGCGACTAGTCGTTGAGGAATGCATACGACTGTGGTCGTCGGACTATATAGTTCGCTAATGGTCCGACTGAACTTGACAGTAGACTTGGTTTTCTTTTAATCTTTAGCCTCATTCGGATGCACAGAACTTTTCTAAAAATATGGGATTTATTTGAATTTAATCTTGAAGCCAGATTTAACTTGCTCCGTCCCATGATAGACGCAGCTGGCTGTGCCGCACAGCGTCAAAAAAAGGGTCTCTAGATCTGTGGCCGCGATGAACGCTTCAATCGTCCGCCATCTTGCTGGTAGTTAAGTCGAGCGATGGCAACGGCTGCCCTGTTTTCAGCATTGGGCAATCTATCCAGCTGTTCTCGCATTCTTCCATTTTTCAGCAGATGTGAGTGCTGTTAAAAATAATCGTGACCATTTTTTTACGGGAAATGACGTGCTAAAAAGTAAAGGATTCTCGTGGGGCAATGTCACCCGCAACTATTTTTATAGAAGTCCAATCTATTCTTCGTGACTGTCAACAGTCAAAACGTCAGAGTTTGGTGTTCCCAGAGCGAGAACACTGCGCGTTAAAGGGTTAACCACTGAGCTATACCACGAGATCAATATTCTGTTTATATAAGTGTTCACTTTCCCTCCTGACATACTGCTATTTCTCTAAGAAACATACATCTTCTACTAGGGATGACTTATAAACGGAAGTCAAGAATTGCTGACCAAAGCTACATATCGTGCCTATTCCCTTACATGGCATTATTTTTGCAGAATGACAGAAACAAGTAGGGCCTAACAAACGCAAAACAATAGGACAATGTTAAGTCTATGGGGAAAATGTTTTCCGTTATTATCCCCTCAACATCACAACCTATCATTAACATTAGTTTTAGTATCATCTAACGGCATGGCCACTATCACTGTGCTAAATTTAGACAAAATCGCATAAACGGTTTGTCGGAAGAATTAGCTAACGAATGTCTCAAAATTTAATCATTAAGCTTTTCTCCGCTTTCAGCAAAAAAGACCTATTTTTAAAATGATTTTTCATAGATTTTTTCCCCTTATATTTAAAGACCGATTTTTCTTTGTAAACAGTAAACATTTAAGTTAAACATCAATTTTCCCCTATGATTGTTAAAAATAAACTTTTTTTTTTTGTCAACGCTAAAAACCAGTATTTCTCTACGAACATTAAAGTTAGTACAATGTTAAACAAAGTTGAAAAGTTTATTAGCTTGTTGCGAATTTTAATTTGAGTTGTTATTAGCAACAATAAGAATTTAAATAGTAAAAAAAAAGAAGAGAAACTTTCTAGCGGAAAAATTTCCAACTATTCAAACAATTTGAGCAACAAACTTAAGCAGCTTCTTTTTAATCAAAAAGTTCCCGATAAGAATCCTTATTCTGTCCAGAAACAAATTATATTTAAATTGCTATTTTAATTATTCATCTTTGGAAAGTATTTCTGATTTATGACTTTTCCCGAAATTCTAAAAATTTATTTTCAGACTATCGGTAAAATTTGCAGTTCCTGCTTTGTGCACATTTTTTTTTTGGTCCCTCCGCCACACGATTCTAAAATTTATTGCCTTTTGTGCTAAAACTAAAAAGAAGTCCATAAAAGTTTTATCAGTGTATATGCCAATAAGATGCATAAGGGAAAATGCACGAAAGGAAATTGCAATGAATTACTGAAAGTTATATATTTTCTTATTCAAGTAAAACTTTACCCTAGATTTTCTATTTTTTTCCCTCCTGGTAAATTGCTTTTATCCTAGCACGGAAGGGATAAAATGCATTCATCATTTCACATTGTGGTATAGAATGGATTTTTAATTTATGTTCGTACGAGAACTAAAATGTTATTTTATAACATTATTTTATGCGATTAAAATACAGTGGACTCGCGCTACAAAGCGATTTATCTTACGCTAATGGGATATTGCTCGAACTTTAAGCCCCACCATGGCAGAGTCGATAAGGCACTCAAAATGGTAGATGGCTGAAGTGTTAAGGTCCAGGGGGCCTGACCTTTCGAGTGGCGTTCGATCTAACGGTCTAGAGTTTTGGTAGGTTTTCTTCTAGATGCAACATTAATACGCGTAAGATCCCCTTAAAAGTCCTCCTACCGAGGCACCTCCACATTCCTTAGTAGATAGCCCTATAGCCCTTGCTTAGCTTTGCCCTAAACACACCAACCGCGTTTCGAGGTTGGTGTTTCGAGTGGCCGACAAAACGTTTCGAGGTTTGTTAATGAGTGTCTAACGACGAGGTTTGTTAATGAGTGTCTAAGTAGCTGTGCTTGTTCCAAAAAGTCGTACTTTTTTCTTTTCTAAAGTAATTGTGTGTTTGTTTAAAAAAGTCGTATGTTTACCCTATTTCACAACACGAAAGCTTCACTTGCGAGGAATCTTGGAACGCATCCCTGCCGTAAGTAAAGACGCCACTGTAGTACAAAGCCACTGCATCACAATTTAAAGAATTTTGCGGCATTTTTAGGAATTTTGAGTGGTCATTCTGTTCGTCTGGGGTTTAATTGGCTTAAAACTAACGTTCTGTGCGTCAAATAATTAAACTTTGCGTTTTGTTGCATGTAAACCGGTTTATGGGACACGCGATATAATGATTGTTAAGAATTCGACTCTTAACATTAGGGTTGGCCGCTTCTCTCCAAATACTGGTGATATCGCTAGGCTTGACTCATAGCTGGCAATTTATTTTTGGATGCAAATTTGGCAATACTTTGGCAAAAGTTGTTCAATCGTGGCGACATTTGGCACGATTTTGGGCATGGTGACTGAATTGTTTAATTTTCCGTACAGCAATGATACCATTGCTGTACGTAATACGCAATTGGATACACAATTGAATTACAGGAAAGGCATGGAAGTTCCTATATAAACGAAATACACGAACTTTCGAAAAACGTCTTCAGAAAGCATTAAGGAAGAACAGGTCGGCTCAAGTACTGTCTGTCTACCAAAATAACTCTTTTGGCGTTCTTTTCAACAAGCTGATGGTCAACATGGAAACGGACTTAGTACATATATTAGTACGTTAGATTTTAGTAGGCGACTTGGGGTACTTCAATCGGCAGTCAAAGCCATGATATGAATACAAGGAGACGGCATTACCTATCTGATAGTGAAGCCGAAACTGTAACCGATCCGCCATATTGCTTAGACCACCGATAATTACGTATTTGGCATAACCGTTAAACACTTAACTGTAGAGTGCTGAGATTTTGCATTTGGAACTATTGTAGCATATAATTGTGCATCTTTGCTTTTTAATCCGTAAAACCGTGCATGCCTCACTGTTATTTAAAAAGAGACACCATACTTAGATCAACACAGTTACTTCATTTCGTTCAATGCTGAAGATTGCTAATGCCATTTCCTTGCATTCATATCCCTGTGGTCGAAGCAAGTGCTTTGAATTGATGCGTGTAAGAGGCCGTTCTGTGAAGCAGCTGGTGAAAGCTGCTTGTGTACACTGTTCGAAAAGTGGATTGTGGGATATTGTACGCAGAGCAGTTGACAGACCTACTCTGACGACGCAGTTTATTGTTTCTGGAGTATTTTTATTCTGCGAGAGGCCCCTCAGGGGGAAGACCTACTTTAGGTATTTACGGGTGTCGCAATCCCGGGGCCCCAGCGATCTTTCGCTCTTCTTTGTTCTACCCTCCTCTACTCTTCGCTGTCTCCTTCCTTTTCCCCCTCAGTGTAGTTTCCTCTTTGGAGGTGAGGGCCCCCCCTTAGAAGCTGCGGTCGCCCTGTGCCGTCAGCTTCTATTGGCGGAAAACTACTCACGTGTTTGCCGTGCGTGGAGACCCATGTCCCCGGAAATGGGGATCCTGGTAATTGATGGATCTTTTCTCCAACACATTGCTTTGGCCTCGGCTTCGGGTAAACGGAAGGTACACAGCGTTCCCCTGTGTATCAATCGGCTGGTGGTACTCATTTCGATCAACTGCTAGGGATCAAGCAATCGGACATCTACTGGGCACATCGTTAAGGGTGGATGCTGCCTAAGGGATGTACTGTGAGCGTATAGACCCGACTAGCACTGGTGTTCAATTGCACATCCCCTCGTCGGCTCGTCGGGCTCCGTGGTGGGTGGTGCGGTCGGGTCTGAATCTCAATTTTACCCAACATGGATATGAAAAATTCTTCGTCAATCGTCAACGTTCCGCTGTCAACCGCTAATGAACACACTGATACACAATTCGCACACATGAATGCCCGATTCTTCATTATCCACTCTGCTGAAGGTAACCTTAATGAAACATCACCATTTTTAATTCACAAATGTATCACTGAAAATGTAGGAGAAGTCAAAAAAGTTAAAAAATTAAGGTCTGGAGACCTATTAGTAGAAGTATCCAACAATAGACCAGCTTGCAAAATAATGAAAATAAAAAACCTTGGCCTAAAAACTGTTACAGTGTCACCTCATACTTCCCTAAACATCTCCCGAGGAGTCGTATCAGAACCCGACCTTTTGCACTGCTCTGAAGCTGAAATACTAGAAAACCTAAGAGATGAAAAAGTATGCGCTGTGCGTCGAATCACTATTCGGCGCAATAATCAAATAATCAATACTAAACATATTATCCTAACTTTTCAGTCTCCCACTAATCCATCTCATATTAAAGCCGGCTACCTATTATGTCCCGTCAAACCATATATACCAAATCCTATCCGTTGCTTCCAGTGCCAAAAGTTCGGCCATACTAAAACCTCCTGTGGTGGGTCACCTGCCTGTGCGCGTTGTGGTGCTTCTGACCACGACAGTGAGTCCTGCTCTGCAGCTCCAAAATGTGTAAATTGTAAAGAGGAACATCCTTCATACTCCAGATCTTGCCCTAAATGGGCGTTTGAAAAAGAAACCCATTCCCTACGTGCCTCTCAAAGAATCTCATATCCCGAAGCCCGTAAGTTAATAGAAAGCCGGACACCAAAACCTGGTTTATCTTACGCAGCTGTAACAAAATCAACCAAAACAATAGCAACCCAAACCGAACCACCAAAATCTGTACCTGTCTCCTTTCCTTCTGCCACAGCACAAATATCTAAACAATCAACTTCTAATCAAAATAAATCCACAGATTCACAAAACAATACATTGAAGAAAAATTCTCAAAATGTTAACTCAACCCGACCACAAATAAAAAAGTCTTCTGTCTACAAAACAAAATATAACAAACCCAAAATCAAACATGTTCCTCCACAACGCCCTATAGATGACACTATCCTACATTTGGACCCTTCTGACTCTGAAATGTCAGACCTCCCCATGGATGATGACGACATCCCTAGCACTCCTCTCAAGCCTACGGGGACTCCGAGCAAGATGAGCATCATCCCCAACACAACATGATAATGGCTCTGCTGCTATCCTGGAACTGCCACGGTTTCCTTAATAAAAACGACGACCTCAAAATACTGATTTATGATCATAACCCCGCTTGCCTCGCCCTTCAGGAAACTTTTCTAAAAACCAATAGACCTACTAAAATCCGCAATTACACTGTCCTTCGCAAGGACAATGAGCTCAATGATAGGGCCACAGGTGGAGTTGCCCTATTAATCAACAATAGCTATCCTCACACTATAGTCAGTCTTAACACAAATCTCCAAGCAGTCGCCACTCGTATCCAATTAAAACAACTCACAACTGTCTGCAGTATATACCTCCCTCCAAGTGAAGCAATCTGCCAAACATCCCTCAATAGTCTCATTTAGCAGCTTCCTCCTCCTTTCATCCTCCTCGGTGACATGAATGCTCATAGTCCCTTGTGGGTAAGCAAGGACACCAACAATAGAGGCCTTCAAATCGAACAACTTCTCACTGATTTCTCCCTTTGCTGCATGAATAATGGTGACAATACTTACTTCCACTATCCAACTAAAACTTTCCATGCAATAGACCTTGCCATCTGTTCTCCATCACTCCTTCCCACATATAATTTTTCTGTATCCAGTGATCTCCACAACAGTGATCATTTTCCGACTCTTTTGTCACCTCTGTACCTGAATCCCCAACCTATTTCAGTACCTAGATACATTCATGATAAGGCAGATTGGTTTACCTTCACTTCCCTGTCTGCCATCACCTCTGATGTTGTTGAAGGCCCCATAGACGAGGTCGTACAAAACATTACCTCAATTATCATCCAAGCTGCTGATGCTGGCATTCCAAAATCGGGCATCAAACATCGACGTAATAAAAAACCGTGGTGGAACGAAAAATGCAACCTCGCTAAAAAGAAGCAGCAGAAAGCCTGGAGCACTTTTCGGCGGTATCCACCACTGAAAATCTCACCTCTTTAAGAAAGCTAGAGCATATGCACTTAGGATCCGGCGTCAGTGTCAAAAGGAATCCTGGGTCAAATATATCTCTAGCATAACAGCCTCTACTTCTAGTAAGGAGCTATGGACGAAAACAAAAAGAGCCATGGGCATTTATAATAATCAGTCAATTCCCTGTCTAACCATAAATAACAGCATTATATCCGATACAAAAAAAATAGCAAATAGCATTGGTGAAACCCTTGCTTCCATCTCGTGCAGTACCTCCTACTCAAATTCTTTCTTCCCGTATAAACAACAATCAGAACGACAAAAAATAAATTTCAAAACCTCCTCACGCTTTTCCTACAATAGTGATCTTACCATTGATGAACTCACCCAACACTTAAGACAGTCCTCAAACACCTCTCCGGGTCCCGATGGTATTACATATGACATGCTGAAACACTTATCCCATGAATCTTTACTCAATCTTTTGAAATTCTACAATAGAATCTGGAATGAACAGACCTTTCCCACCTCCTGGAGAAATGCAATAGTTATTCCCTTCCCCAAACCAGGAAAAGATATGTCTAACCCTAATAACTACCGTCCCATAGCCCTTACTAGTTGCTTATGTGAATTAATGGAGAAAATTATCAATAGCCGGCTTGTTTACATTTTAGAAACAGAAGACCATATACATCCCTTCCAGAGTGGCTTACGGAAGGGCAGATCCACCATAGATAACATCATTAATTTAGAGTCCCAAATTCGTAATGCCTTCCTTAGAAAGAACCACTTAGTGTCAGTTTTCTTTGACATTGAAAAGGCATATGACCGAACGTGGAGGTACGGGATCCTTCTAGACCTTCATAATATAGGATTCTGAGGCAACCTACCCATTTTTATAAAAAACTTTCTGTCGCTCCGAAATTTCCGGGTCCGGATTGATGGCATGCTATCCAATAACTTTGTTCAAGAGGAGGGTGTTCCACAGGGCTCCGTACTCAGTGTCACCCTCTTCTCAATAAAAATTAATAACATCCTGAACCAACTGCCTTCGACTGTCTACGGTAGTCTATATGTAGATGACCTGCACATCTCCTGTCAGGGAAAGGACATGCGCCTGATAGAACGCTAGCTTCAGAATGCCATCAACCGTATCCTACAGTGGTGTGACAAAAACGGTTTTAAGATATCAGCAGAGAAAACAATTTGTACCCATTTTTGCCGGAAGCGCGGGATTCACCCGGATCCGGAACTTTATCTGGGCCATACTAATATTGCTGTAATTGATTCTGTTAAATTTTTAGGTTTACATTTTGACAAGAAACTTACATTTGCTAAACATATCTCAGACATCCGCAATAAATGCGAGAAAAAACTTAACATTTTAAAGGTTTTAACCAATACCTCTTGGGGGGCAGACCGTGATGCTCTCTTGCGCATCTACCGTGCTGCCATCCGTTCTAAAATGGACTATGCAAGCTGCATGTATGGATCAGCTTCTAAATCAATGCTAAAAAAACTTGACACCGTGCATCAAACTGCACTACGCATATGTTCCGGTGCTTTTAGGACATCGCCTGTCCATAGCCTTTACATCACCTGTCATGAACCATCTCTCACTCTCATACGTCAGAAATTATCATTAAATACCTATTTTCGCATCCTTTCCCATTCTCTACATCCCTTAAAGCATTCTTTTATAGACACCCAACTGGACCAGTTTTATGCAAATCGCCCTTCCTGCACTCCCCCCTTCGGACTTCGGATCCGCAGGAGTGTAGTCGGTACCCAATTGGAGGATGTTAATGTGTCTACTTGTTCATTTAATGAAGTCACACCATGGACTAAATTGCAGATTTCCTACCTACAACCATTCGAAGGCTTCACAAAACCAAACACTGATCCCATAATATATCAACAGTTATTTGTAGACCATAAAAGCAAATATCGAAACTTTGAAGAACTATATACTGACGGCTCAAAATCTCATAATCATGTAGGCTTTGCTTATGTACATCGTAATCATTCTTACAACTACACCCTACCTTCGTTTTGCTCCGTATTTACAGCCGAATTAATAGCTATTTATGAAAGTCTTCTTTTACATCTCTAAAGCAACTACCAAACAATTCATCATCTACTCTGACTCATTAAGCGTTTTGGAAAATCTGGGATCTGGTTCCCTAACTCATAGCTATATTCTGAAAGTCCTACACATGCACAAGTGCCTCATGAACCGTGGATATACCATCCTCTACTGCTGGGTACCTAGCCATATTGGGATTCTCGGCAACGAAAGGGCTGATTCTTTGGCCAGGCATTCTACTGTCCCATATAATCTCCACCCACCCTATTGTGATATAAAATCTGGCATCTCTTCCTTAATAAAAGGCGCCTGGATCCACATATGGGACTGAAACCCAAAACAAACTTCGTTCTATCCGGCCAGCCCTTACCCACTGGTTCACTCATCCATACCGCAAGCACGATGTCCTTCTGACTCGTCTTCGCATGGGACATACGCGAATTACACATAAGCACTTACTTCTGGGCGAACCTGCTTCGGAGTGCCCTCACTGTCATACTCAACTCACCATTCGTCATCTCTTAACGTCGTGCACTGCTTTTAATAGTTTTTACCAAATACTTTTTAACTGTTCTCATCCTAAACTTGACGATATTTTGGGTGAAACCCCACATCGAAATCTATTCGCTTTTCTTAGACGTATCAATATTTTTTATTCAGTGTAAAGTGCTCACTTCTGTCTGACTGGTATCTGGATGGGAGCCCCCCATCCAGATGTCCTCACTTTTTATCTTTACAGATGTCTTCACTTTTAACCCTTTCTGAATTGTACATTTCACCTTTTTAGTGTTTTACATTTTAGTACACTTTAGTACATTTTAGAATTTCAGATTTTACTAGGTTTTGTGTACCTTTTACCTGAATACATCATGACATGATTTTAACTCCTTGTCTGGCGCAGTATGCCCTTTCTGGACCTTGTGCCATTAAAAACCAACCAACCAACCTATTCTGCGAGAATTATTCTGTTGGTGGAAGCCATTGTGCTTTACTGACTGTTATCCAATAAATTGCTATTTCTGGATTCCTATGTATTGTATTGTGTAATTCGATAATCGTGCTGTTGTTAATGGCTGAAGTGGTCAGTTTATTTTTTGCTAAACCTATAAAGTACTAATTGTATTATTTATTATCAACTTTTTTCAGATAGGGGGATTCAGGATAGTTGTTTACGAGGGCGAATAGGAAAGCAAGGATTCAGAAGATGGTAATTATGGTTATTAATAGGAAAGCAGGAAATTAATGTAACTGAGAGCAGAGGGATGTTGCACTGATGATGATTCTCGCACTCACAACGGCATGTGATACATGCCGAAATCGGTCTGCTGTTTCAATTTTTGTCCTGGTGTTATACGTTTCTTGATCTTTATTTATTTCCTTCTGCATCAAGCTATTGTTTTCGCGGTCATGACATTTATTTATTTGCCAGGAGAGGACAGCTCACGTCACTGAATGTGTCGTTTAGAGCTACGTACGTCCCTAACGGAGTTTCCCGCCACAATTTTGATCCTCATCAGAAGGTGAGGGACTTATGAATATTGGCACCCCTCGGAAACTGCTAGCGACCGCCGAGAGGACTTTCGGAACCACGGATTTAACGCGCACGTACACCGCATATACACGGTGTTCTATAGAGGTGGGCTACCACGTCCCCGGTTATGGCATTTGTCTACTTTAGGATATTGTTGATTTTCTTTTCATCACCAGAAGGGAAGGCGGGGGGGGGTGGAGGTTAGACCTTATTGTCTACGAGGCACGCCTATGCTGCGATACCAACGATTGCCATTATTCAAATGAAATTGCTACCTTTGGTCTCCATGGAACTCAGCTGTCGCCTGGCAAGTTTCGCTCTTGTTTCATAACAAAACGCCAACGTAATGTTGCCAGCAGTGATAAGTATAACTTTATGTTTTGATCACGCTAAATAAATACGTGAACATCTCGAATCTCTTTACTTCCAATTAACATTTTCCAGAGAAAATCGATCTGAACGCCAGAATAAATAAAAGCAAAACAAACTCCTTCAACTGCATATACTTAAAAGGAAGAAAATTTTTCTCCCACTTTAAATAAAAAAAAAGAAAGAATTTAACTTTCTTCGGCGAAGTTTTTAACAATAAGTTTTTGACAGTTAGTACTGTCAAACACGTAACTGGGGGTGGGGTGGAATGGGGGAGTTGGGAAACGCAGTGGCGAATTTTTCTTTGAAAGTTGATTACAGGAATAATTCTTCTAACTCCATTTTCAATTTAGAAAATGAAAAGCGAACAACAATTGCTCAATGCTGTATCTCTAAACGTGACTGGAAAAGTTTTTCATTCTGAGAATATTATCAGTTGTTCAAATGAATAGCTAACACGGAAAGAAAAATGGGATTAGTTCTACTAGATTTTCAAATCTCTTTTGTAAACGTATCACATACACACACAAAAAAATGCTTTTTTGAAATAAAAGATAATTGAATAAAATTATTAGGAAATGATCATTTACGCATTGGAAAAAATAGTGTGTTTGTATTTTTTGGTTAATTAACAATAATATGAAAGTTACGAAAAGAACTGTAATTATAAATGTTTTAAGTTTACACGAAAAGAAAAGTTTTATACTTGAATTATCTATATCATTCATTCGTTTAAAGAAAAAAGGTAATAAATTACAAAAATTAATAAAATTTATGACAAGATTATCATCAGTACTTATGAAAAATGTTTATGTTTGAAGTTTTTTATTTAATTAACAAAGTTTTGTATTTCACGAAAAATATTGCAATTATATTTCCTAAAATGAAACAAATGATTAAAATAACTAAGCTTAAAGGATAATTCAATTATGTATGATTAGTTTGTTTCAAGTTAGAAAACAAAAATTAATGAAATAAATTTATTGGTATGTTATTATCATCAGCCCTTTGAATAAAATTTGGTGTTTATACATTTAATATTTGATTAACAATATTTTGAACTTTATTAAAAGAACTATAGTCATAATCTACCGAGTATTCACGATACGAAATTTAAATGATTTTTTAAACTGATGCAATTAGTTCATATACATAATTAATTCATTTGCTTGAAATTTTACGAAGTCTCCAGGTATCTTTTAGAGGATAGTACAGTAATATTTAATAGTAAAAGTTTCATTACATAAAACTTGTGATATTATGCTATTAGTGTTCTAATTATTAATTAGAATTTATGTTTCATAAGAAAAATTAAGGAATGTATCAATTGATTTCTCATAATGAGTGCATTAAAATATTATTCTAGCATGGTATTGAATAGTATAGGGTATTTCAGACTTCCTGCCACAGAATTCTAGGAATCGCAAAGTGCAGGAAGACGACGCAGTGATTCACATTTTAATAGACAGTCGCGCACTTTGTTCTACATTCTTTACTTACGAAACACATAACTTTGTCTATGTGTCGACATCCCGAACCATTCATTTTCGTTTTAATGCAAAAATTCTTCGTTTATGATTTTAGTTACACGTCGTTTTATTGAAATCCCGATTTTATTTATTTTATTTTTTTGAATGCAAAATTTATCTTCATTTTTGCAACGCATACTTTCGATTTTGCGTCGTTCTACTGAAATCTGATTCTTTCTTATTCATTCTAATGGGGAAGTTCTTACACAATCGAAACACTCCAACACAATTCCAGCTTTGTGACATGGCGCTTTGTCTTGTTGAAGATTCAATTTCGTGTTGGGAACACATACGCCATGCAAGGGTGCAACTGAACCGCAATGATGTTCAAACAGTCTGCAGCATTCATGGTCTGTTCTACCACAACTGCGGGCCCAGAGCCGCCCAAGAGAACGTCCCCAATGCGTAATACCACCGCCACCAGCCTGTGTAGCCTGCTGTACAAGAGGGGAGCAGCTGTTCTCCTGGAAGACCCTGACGCGACCATCGACGTGATGAAGGAGAAATCGTGACTCATCCGACCAGGCAACTCTCTTCCACATATCCATGGCCCAGTCTCGATGCCCACCGTAGGCTTAGTTGACAGTGACGCTTGGTAAGCAGAGGCACACGAGTGGGACGTCTGTTCCTCAGTCCCATATCCAACAGTGTCCGATGAACTGTGTGCTTCCGAAACACTTGTACTTGGACCTGCATTGTATTAGCTCAGCCACTGATTGCCGCCGATTTTGCTGTACTAGGCGGGACAGTCTCCGACGTCAGTTGAAACTTTCCAAAATTGTTTTTCTAACTATACCGAACATTAGAGAATTTATGTGGAAAAGTTTTGAAAATAATGACTCTTTTTGCTTCTTTAATTTTTAGGATTTTTAAAGTTTTTTAGTAAAATATTTTTAATTTTATTTCTTTTTAGCCAAAATTAAAATCGCTTCTTATTATTATCAGATTGTATGTTTTCTGATACCATACCAAATGTTAAGGGGATAAACTCAATAATTTTTTAGAAAAGTGTTCCAAACTGACATACTGTTCAAAAAATTTCATGGAGATACGTAAAAAGTTAATTAAATAGTAAAAACTAATTTATGACTCAAATTAATTATTTTTTTTATATACAGGGTGATTCGCTACCAGACGGGTAAACTTGCAAGGGGGTGTACCCCCTACAGAGACGGTTCAGAATCCTATAGCAATGCGGGGTCGGAAACGTCGTCTTCATTACCTGTGTACCTGTTAACCCTTTGAGGCGCAACCCCTTCCCAATGCTGAAAAAAGGGCAGCCGCTGCCATCGATCGACTTAACTACCAGCATGATGGCGGACGATCGAAACATTCATCGCGTGCCACAGATCTAGAGACTCTTTTTGACGCAGCTGCCAGCTCGATTTTACATCGCTCTATAGAATACTAATTCTTTCCAATTAATCTTAACGCAAAAGTGAGGGTTTTTTTGTGTATTTACAACGTATGATTTCGGTTATACTTCTTGTAGTAGAGACCTGATTCATTCTAAATCATTTTAACTCAAAATAGCTCCGTTTGTACGACCAATATTGCGACGTTCTACTGAGAACCCGATTCCTTCCTATTCATCTTAGTTCAAAGTGAAAAATGCTTTATTTTTGCGCCGTTTTAGTTTACCGAGTCTCACAAAATTACGCTATTAACTTTCCAGATTTCTTAAGGCTGTAAGTAAAATGCCGACACTTCGCCTAATTTGTTGAAATGAAAAAGTTGTACGGCAGCCTCTCGTGATATTGGGCTGGGAGACGAGAAAAATGAACTTTTATGAACACTTGCATCCAAACTATATTAATAAAAGCAGTGTAAATATCGTAATAAAATATAATGATTTAAACAATTAACATAAACGTATAATTATTTACAAAAAAGTGTACAGAAGAAGATTACATGAAGTTTAATTGATTAATGAGTAAGCCAATAAGATGCAATCAATTATTCAACCGCCACGTCTTCCTCATTTTCTTTTATACCACCCGTGTCTCATAAATTTTGGAGGATTTTTTCCAGATACTTATTATTTAATATTCAGCAAGCTGTATCTTCCGAGGTAGAATTTTTGAAGTAAAAAAGTAAAAACAGAAAAATAATATTGGCAGACACAGCAAAAGGGCTATTTATCTGCATGCGCGACATACCGAGAAGCGATATACGGAGGGGTTACTGCATTGGAAAGTGTTTCTTAATCGATGAGTGTGGCATGATTTATCTTTTTTGTTATCTCTTATGTTTTGTGTTTTTCTTTCAGATGAGGACAACGAAAAATCTGTTCCTGTCATACTCAACGGGTCGGAGTCCGAATTAGTTTTTTCAGAATATCAATTCACAGGCGACTCGGTAAGTTTTGAAATGCTATTATTCTTCTTTAAAAAAATTTCCACGCTTTTGCAATTAAACGTAATCTAAATATGCATAACCATGTGAAGCGCTGGTTTATTTGCAGTCCTTTATGACTGTACCTCGACAAAAGAATCAAGTGAATAATTCTTCGAAAAGTAATTCGAATATAAATACAACCTAATTAATTATAACAGATACCAGGAAATTTTTAAGATGTCTCTTTCCACACTTAGTATCTCCAATAGATTTGGCTGGGCGTTGATGAGTCAGTCAGACAGTCAGGTAGACAAAAGACATCTCCTGTCTACCCACTTCAAAAAGAGAGCAGGTATATAAATTCATCGGAATCTTTCTTTAATGTATGGCCAGAGATAATTTTTTACAATAAATTACGATATTTGGATATATAGTGAAATTCCGTAAGTTTCGTATTTTTTCCTAAGTGTTTCGTAATTTCTATAGGTTCATATTGTTTTTAATAGTTCATAGTATTAAAATTTGTAAAGATACATTCTTCTAAATTTTTTCGAGTCTCTATTTACTTTTTACAGGTCAATGTTCCTAAATGGGAACACAAAATTAAAAGTTTATTCAAAAACTAAATTTTATCAATATTGACTTGAAAAAATTAGCAGATATATTTAAAAGATGACTTGATATTTGAAATAGAAGTTTTCTTTATATCGTTAGTGGGAAAATGGACAAAAAATCACAAAAAAATGCTGATTTCATAAATTTTTACCGAGCTATCTTGATACCCCCCCCCTCCCTCTTCAAGCTTAATTAATATACTTACTTAAATTTTAAAATAAATCTTATTTATTCTTCATATTTCACTCATTATTTAAACTACTCATAAAAGTATAGTCAGAAATAACCCACGTTTCCAATTGAGAACGAACGCAGTTAAAATTTTATACAATTTTTACCCCATTTAACCATTTGAAGCGCAACCCTTTCCCAATGCCGAAAAAAGGGCAGCCGTTGCCATCGCTCGACTTAACTACCAGCAAGATGGCGGATGATCGAAACGTTCATCGCGTGCCACAGATCTAGAGACCCTTTTTGGACGACAGCTGGCTGTGCGGCACAGCCAGCTGTTGTTCAGTCGACCGATGGCAACGGCTGCCCCTTTTTTCAGCATTGGGCAATCTATCCAGCTGTTCTCGCATTCTTCCATTTTTCAGAAGATGTCAGTGCTGTTAAAAATAATAGTGACCATTTTTTTACGGGGGAAATGACGTGCTAAAAAGTAAAGGATTCTCGTGGAGCTATGTCACCCGCAACTATTTTTATAGAAATCAAATCTATTCTTCGTGACTGACAACAGTCAAATCGTCAGAGTTTGATGTTCCCAGAGCGGGAACACTGCGCGTTAAAGGGTTAAATGACTCATATCCTCTAAATAATGCATTAAATGGCAAAATATGCAAAAAATGAATTTGAAGTATGATCCTGGATCGGAATTCGGTCTGTAAAAGGTTAAATTTTATAAAAAACTGTTGAAAAGTTGCATGATTTTCAAATGGAACAGCTTGAAAGTAATCATACTCTTATAATACAGAGAGCGATCAAATTTTTAAAATGTTCTCAATACTTTTTGTGTAATTGCATTACATTTGTGAAACAGAGCCAAATGCCTCAGACTTATTATTAGCCAGGGAATTCATTTACTCTAGATCATAATTACTACACTCGTCTATGGAATGTTGTTACGGTGCTACCGCAATTTATAGTAATGATTGTAATTAACTTTTAAAAGGGAGAAAACATGCAATGTTTGTAAAAACTTCCCAGGCATTCTTCTGCTTCTCGTACTGCGATTTCCCCGTGCATGCAGTTAACATAACCCCCAACTACACTTTAAAAGACCCTATTTAAAACCTCTGCTTTCGTCAAATTAAGGAAATAAGCTCATTAATGTACATGGGAATGAGTTGAAAATATAGTTTCCTGATTTCTGTTCACTGTTATACGAAGTTAAGGTTCGGCTAATATATATATATTATTCATTTGGTTTGTTTTAAATCGAAAACTGGTTGTGATTTGGTTACAATGCCATACAGGGTTAGCAAAAAGTCAGTGCAAGCATACAGTTTGCTTCTTCAGCTTACTTAGAACCTTACGCTAATGGACAAAAGTATTTTTTCAGATGTCAGATCACATAAAAATAAATGCTTCCAAGAAAAGTAAAATGAAATATGAAAATTTCAGCATTTGATTTACCACGGGTGATATTCGGTGAGAATAGTTCTTCTTGGGGAGTCTTCGCATCAGAAAGTTACGGTGGATTTGAAATGAGAATCTGCGAATTGATTTCGTCAGTTGTGTAATTTTGACGCTAATCTTTGTGTAAAATGCCGCTAATCGCACTTACGATCTGGGTCTTATACATGACCTTTGAGTTCTCCGGCAATTCTTCAAATTGAGGCCCCTCCTCAACTAGTAGATTCCCCCCCCCCCCAGAATTTACATCGTATATTCCAGGGCGGCCTGTAATCTGCATTTCAAAAAATACTTACTCTAAATATCACATGAACACTAATTTTAATTTAATATAGACTTCATTAAAATGCTAATAAAACGTTTTAATATACATTTTGCATGCATCAATTTTTTAATACTTAATGGCCAATATTAGGAGAAATAATTTTTTATGGTAAGTTCTAGGAGATTCTATGTTAAACTCTGCTCTAACCATTTGAGGACCTTTAAAATATGGTGGCATGCCAGGTTGCCTAATACGGCACTGAAGCCCTCGTTTAATGTTTTAAAAATATACTTTATTATAATTATAATCCTATCTTTTTTATGTCTTTCTTTTAATTCAGACCACACACTGTCAATTGTAAGCATAAAATAACTTGCTAGACTGATTAAAACAGCATTATCCCCTATGACACGGCAGTGTACTCAGTGACCCCTTTGCTTCAGAGCGTGTGACTAAAATAACAACCCAGCGTCTCATATGCTCTCATTTTTCGAAAAAAAAAGATAACTGAAAGTATCTTTCTTATCTAAAGTCGTTCACTTCACTTCTGTGCGATTTTTTAATCAACTTAATTACCATGTCACGTGTTACTTCTCCCCAATACCCCCACGTCCGCGAATGAATCTTGGCATGCTTCGCGGCTAATAGTTCTAAATCCGTACGCGGGGACAGGTGTTGACAACGCGCTCTGTTTTAATCAAAGAGTTGTGATGTCTTCGAGGGGGGGGGGGGCATGTGGTCGGAATGAGACCAATCTGTTGTATTTCATGATTTAATCCGTTTGGATATCTTTCAAGCAATAGTACATTCGATGCAAAGTATCATAAATGTCCTTAGAGGTGTGTTTCATGTAATGAGTCGTAAATGTTCTGTGAGACATTAATAAAAACTATAATCAATTTGATTAACAACAAAGATAAATTGTATCAAAAAAATCGATTTCAGAACATTTCCCATTACACTTGATACTAGGGACTCAGACCGGCATGGGCGAGGGGCCCCTTCAGTAATTTAAAGTTTTCCTTATTTGATATCAATAAATTTTCCTTATTTGATATCAATGATTACAATAATCAAACTTGATTACCATGACACTTAAAATTCACATGTTGTTTAGATACATGTTTCCAAAACAGTAACCCACGGACCGGCACCGGTCCGCTAGACCTTACTTCCGAAATACGCATATCAAATTCATTAAAAAATAATCAGCTGCAAACGTCGTTCTAACAAAAATTATATTTGTAGAACACTTGATTTCATGAATAAAATGCACGCTTAAATAATATTTATTATTTTTGGTTGAAACAGGTCCACAAAACATTTTTCGTGTTTTTGCCGGTCCCCAGATAGTGATGTGCCATTCGAATGATTTCTGTAATCGATTAGTACTATTCGATTAGAATTAATAATTGATTAATCGAATAGAGAATGCTTGCCATTTTTACTATTTGAATGCTATTCTCGATTTCTATTCGAATAGTATTCGCAGCATCATAATTCGAACAGTATTCACGATTTCACTATTCGAATAGTATTCACGATCACTAATCGAATGGTATTCATGATTTCACTGTCCGAATAACATTCGCTGTTTCACTATTCGAATAATAATCGCGATTTCACTATTTGAATCGTTTTCGAGATTTCGAATGCCATGTGTTTTCGAATGCTATGTGCTGAGTGTTCGAATGAATTTTTCAAAATCGATTATCTCGAATGCAATGTTGCGAATGCAATTTCGAAACTATTCGATTTAATAATTGATTAATTCGAATAGTTTCATTCATTCATATCCATTATTATTCTCAGATCTAAAAAGATGGGGAAATACTGACTTAGATTATTTATTTATTTAATTTTCGTAGTTGTTGCATTTTTCTGTTTATTAAAACACAGAACTCGGATGTCAAAATAAAATACGAGACTCTAAATCAAGTTGTCTAACTCACTCTTTAACTCCCGCATTTTAATTTGTGTCAAACACTTGCCCTTTTTCCTGTCGCGTGGCTTACTCGAACATCAAAGGCGGTAACCGTCATCCAAGGCTTTAATAATTTCGCCACAGATGGCGGAGCGTAAATAGACTCTCCAGATGCCAGGTGAAAACTTTTTGATGGAAACTAATTATCTCTTTTCAAAACTGGCTGCTACAAGAGCGGAGAGAGATATGTACAAAAGCTGGTTTAAACAGGTAATCGTCAGGTTATGGAAAGTTAAGGTATAATTATACTGCTTTGATGAAACGTACGCGCTATCAAAATTATAAATTCTTTATTTAGAAAAATTACTGGTGTACAAGGTGACTCAAAAGTTCGTTAATATGTGAAAAGACAATAATTCGCGGAATGATGTGGTTATAGCGGTAAAAATTGTCACACATGCTTAAAATGACATAGCATTTTATTCGGGGAAAAAAATTAAAAAATGGCCAACTGGTGCCATTTTATGAGATAACAAAAGCGAGAATTAGCATAAAAAATGAATACAACTGATGCACTCTCTAATTACAGCTCATTTTATACTCGATTCTTATACGGCATCACTGACGTTTAGTTCTCCATCGCCCTCTATTGTCCAATTTTTAATTATTTGTTCTTTACTCAGTTTTTGGTTGCAACGCCCTACAAGGGTTGCAACCAAAAATCGGTTGTAAAACCTATTCTACACACACATTGCACAGTTTTTGGTTGCAGTGAAACCTTATTGTAAAAGTTATTTCAAGCTATTACACAAAACTTTATGACTTCATGATTCAAGGAAGAGAGATTATTGAGATCCTTGAATCATTTTTGTCCTTCATCTCAGCTGTTCGTAGGCACAAGATTATCGGTACTTACGTATTATCCCGGCCGTCATTCCCACCAAATTATTTTTTCGTAAAATCTGCTGGCAAACTGTTGCCAATCGTATTCGTAACCATCAATAATTTCGTGTGTCCGGCATTTTATCTTGGCGAAAAATCGCTCGTCTTGGCAGACCGCCGGGATAATACGTAAGTACCAGATCATCTTATTAATCTATTTAGAATTTTACCTCACAATATTTGGACATACGTCCTTGGGCTAACGGGATTTGAAGCCGACGCTAGTAGCGATAGCTGCGCGCAGCCGTCTAGCCCCTCTTTTATAACTAAAAAAATAAATAAATTTATAAAATCTGAAATCTTCCAGATTTTATTTACGCACTCGGCTGGAAGAATTTCAGTTTTTTAAAAATCTATTCAATCAATTCTGCCATATAGAGGAAAATAACTGTAAGTGCTCCTATAGACTCCTGTTCGCATAATTTTGTAGCTGAAAACTGCATCATATGTTGTTTCGCCCCTAGTGGTGAAATGTTTTGGATGAGTGCGTATTGGAAAATCTAAAGTATCCATTTCAGTTATGAAATCGAATCCTTGATCGAAATTTAATTCTATGTTAAAATCTCCTTCTAAAACAGTCTTATAATCATCTTCCTTCAGCAACGTTTCGTATAGAGCGTCTAATTTATCTTCATAAGAAATCCGAGGACTAGCGTATGTAACTGCAAATCTCACTTTATCTTGAATATATGCAATGACCATTTGAACACCATTGATCTGGCTCGTGTAGGCACGGGTAAAGTGTTTCATATTCTTTTTTATAAAGTTTTCCTCTATAAAAATCATAACTCCAGATGGTTTTCGGTTTTGGAAACCCCTGCCTATCCGTTCGACCCAAGTGAATCCTGGTATTTGAAAATAATCTGAAGGGATAGTCCATGCTTCCGTTAGCAATATCAAATCACTCTGCAGAAAACATGAATCAAACGGAAAAGTGACCACGGCGCGCCGCGTAGACAAAAATCCCGTGCTTGAAAAAAATAGCACCCGAGTGCTAAAAAACTCCTCTAACCTATTTCTTTTAAAACTTTTCGATGGAGTAAAAAGTCTACTACAATCAGGCAGTTATTCCTCCGAAAATAGCTAATCCAGCGCAGAGCATCTCTGTCGTCAATACTAGTTACTCTTTTATGCTTCGACCGCTTCAGTTTTGTTTTTGCATATTTTTTTTTTCTTTCTCTCGCTTAATTGCCGTGTCGGCTGCCTATCAAGCGGCATCTCTTGAGGCGGGATCACCAGATACCTTCCTGAAATAGATACTGGATACTGGAGCCAAAAGAGTTGCCTTTTGGTGTGTGGCCAGGATTTTTCTTCTGCCAGCGGTTGATGTAGTTCTTAACGCTTTGAAGCGCAACCGTTTGCCAATGCTGAAAAAAGGGCGGCCGTTGCCATCGCTCGACATAACTACCAGCAAGATGGCGGACGATCGAAACGTTCATCGCGTGCCACAGATATAGAGACCCTTTTTTGATTTTTCAGAGCCAGGCAGGTTTAATTATAAATATTATACTTATAAGTGTTTTTATAAATATAATATTTAGTGTAATAGTTTAATTTCAGTGTTCACCTTAAAGAGTTTTGTGGGACTGAAATTTAATATTCGTAAATTAAGTCTAGAAAAATTGAACAACGTTTACGAATTTTTGCGACTGAAAGCGAAAGTGCTTAAATATGAGCGTCCCGAGAAAGGAGCACTAGGTACTAATGGGTTAATTACACTAATAGTGTAATTAATACTACCCCTATAGCTCATTATGTTTAAAATAATAACGCAATTAATATGTTTAATTTAAACAGTTCACCGGTATCCCTTGCAATTATCAAGTATTACCTTCTATTTATGTGATCCAACTACATCGTCTCTAATACTTTCAGTACATTTATTTCCAAGTATTAACCTACATCGCTCTTGTATCAGAGAAATTTGCTCCGGCAAAACTGTTTTACAAAACATAATTTATGATCGATTCCCGGCAAATTAGCTGTTTGTAAGCAACGTATCCTGTTTCCTGCTAAGCAAGAAGGGTGCTTTTAGATCATTTCCCTAACTCACTCTTGGAATTCTTTTCGAAGGCATAAAACTTATCGTGTCTCGAGAGTTAAAACTTTTTCTTTCTTTTTTCGTTTTTGGCGAATTTCCTAGGAGTTTTCCAGGTGCATTTATTAAACGAGCAACATAAATTGGGAACCCAAGGAAAACGCTCTCAGCTAGCTGCCTGCTCAATCACGAAAAGCTGTTATTTGAGAGACTGTACTTTTCTTGAAAGAGTTATTGATCTGGTCGGTAGAGTGGTAAATAGTGCATAGCTTTTACTTCGCAAAATATCGATTACTAATATTTCTTACAGATATTTCATTCTTCGAAAAGTTTGTTGTTTGTTGCTGTGTGTGTTAGGCAAAGATACACGTGCTTTGTCGTCTGCTTAGGGGAGACGGGTGCCTTGGCCGGTGGACTTTCGAAACGTTTGAGGAGTTACCTTTCGATATTTGGCTTGAAATGAAAACAGAAAGTGTCGACATAATGATGAATTAATCTCCACCGTGGCCGAGTGGATAAGACACTCAATATGGTAGACAGTGAAGTGTAAAGGTGCCGGGTTCGGGACCGTCGATCAGCTCTCGATCTAACGGTCTGGAGTTTTGGTTAGTTTTCTCCAGATGTGACGTGAGTACGCATTAGAACCCCTTAGAAAGATAGCCCATGAGTAGCTTTGCCATCAGCCTCTCAACAAATTTGTATTTTTTAAAATGTTATTGTTAAAGGAAAATTAAGTAGAGTTGTGTTGTAAAAATAATAATAAATAAATAAATCGATAAATAATAAAGAAATGCTTCACATGAAAAACGAAAGCATTTTATTTAGTAACAATTGTGTGTATATTATACGTGCCGGAAAGTAAGGACATTTTAAGCATTAAATCTCTACTTATTATAAAAGAAGGTGTCTGTCTGTGTGTGTGTCTGTCGGCAGCGTTACGGACAAACGGCTACACCTAGAAACACCAAATTTGGTACTCGGGAAGATGTAAATATGTAGTTGTGCACCTCGAAGCGATTTTTTCAAAATTCGACCTAGATTTTTTTTATTTTATGTTTTATGCGATTTTTGGCATTTTTTCTCACCTAATTCGTAATAACGGCGGAAATTACGCTCGCAGCAAAACGGCATTTGTATCATCGGATAGAGGAAGAAATTTTCTTTTAAAAACAGTTTGTTCTGAATACGTAAAATGATTTACCGATTTTTAGGATTTTTTTTACTAAACATCTGCTTCGCGATTTTTTTTCGTAAAATAATTTTAAAACTGTCGCATCTTGAATTCTATCCGTCATAACTTTTAGATATTTTGACAAATCGTGAAACATTCTTTTCTCCCTCTTTTAAAATAAAAACGAAAAAATTATGTAAATTAGATGATTTTTTACGAATTTTAATGCAGCCTAATGTTTAGAATTTAATAGCATCAACGCGATCTTACGCCATTCATTACATTGCGATCACGGCACGAGAATTTATGTTCGGTTGTTGCCACAGAAAGGATTAAAAAAAAGGGTTTTTTCAACCAATCGAGTTTTTAAATGGGATATCAGAATTTCAATTCGCAAGTGAGGATCTATGACGTCAAATGCTACGCCGACGTTACGCCATAATTTTAACTCATTTATTCCAGCTCTGTTTTCAACACAGGGAGACGATATTTTGATTAAAATTTACTGTAGAAATAAACTAAGAAATTCACTATTATTATTAGAAGTGGTATTTTAATCCGGTGCTTATTTAAAAATTGAAATGTTTTCACGGCGCTGAAAATGTTCATTTTAAAAGTTACAAAGTTCGTTTCAAAGCGCGATATAGTAAAATTTTTCTATTTACTATTTTTATTTTTGGCATTTAATTTAGCGCAGGCGTTGCCTAACATACGCATGCAGGTTGCGAGTATAGTTTTATTTTCAAGTTGAATTACGTTCCTCCATAAAGGTCCAACGCAATGTTTTAATGATACCGTTTGAAAACAATTATGCTAAATATCGAAATTAACTCCCTCAATCTACCGGGGTATCCTTTACGGCAGTCAAACAGTGACGTCATAAATTTAAAAAAATGCGTGAAATTTGTAAACTCTGCAACTCTAACGCCCTGTCACAATTAAAATGGGAATAAGTAGCTCCTCGAGATTACACAGTTTGATGTTTTTCAGGAGACAGGACTATGGAGGATATAAAAGATATCGCTATATTAGATACATGGATATTTAAAATGGCACCCCTTGGATATTTTCTCCCCACAGTAAGATGAAATGGTTTGCGGCGCTAAATACGCCAATCTTATAAAACTATGTATAAATTAAATATATATGGAGAGTTTCTTTAATGGCAACCATTATGTGAAATGATTATTATTTATGCTAATGCGTAAATTGCAAAGAATCGCCACAGAATCACAAGATCCCATTGAGGCGAAATAATCTAAGCTGTTTCTTTTAAGGGAGCCTTGAAGAGGGAGAAGCGAGTATAGATAGTATTAATGTACGTAATAGGTAGTATTATTAGATTTGTAAAGATAATATGAATAAATCGCAATGTACCACGTTAATAAATATTTCATGAAATTAAAAGTGTTTATCCTTTTTCAACGGTTGTCTTACACCAACTAAATGAAAAGTAATTCTAATTTGCGTTAATATATCCCGCAGTAATTTCAACAGAGGAGATTACTTGAACTTTTTTAAAAATGAAATTCTGTTTTGTCACATGCAGATATGATTTTAGTAGTAAAATATTCCCTTCTTCCCGTATGAAGAGCGGGTGCGCAGCTATTTTAAAAACATCTCTTGAAAATAGCATAAATGAATTCAGAAGACCTCAAAACGTGTAAATACACCAAAATCTCGAAGTCGAATTTTTTCATGATTACAATACTTTCCTTATATGGTACATGTTCGGAAAGAAATAAATGGTGCTCCATTTCATGTAGTGTCTTAGGTATTTAATGCTACAACTTGAGCCTAAAAAACAGTATGATGTAGAAATAAGACATTTTGAAAGCCAGGAGTTCTCTGCAAACCATTAAGCTTTCCACTTTTTTGATAGTGAATGACACTGACGTAGTTTTTTGAGTCATTATACTGCAATGATCAGGTTAGTACTCATGACACAAACTTTACATTAAGAGTCAAATAATTTTGCTCTTTTTTTTTTTTTTTAATTCCACATCACGAATAATTTCGAATTACACATGTAAGGAAAATTTTCGTTTCCTACCGTGCGAAGAACGGGCACGCAGCTAGTTTAAAATAAAACATTTTTAACACGTTTTTAATTGCAAGCAAGTTATGCCATAACAATGAATTCATTTTTTACCTTTTAAAGCAAGAATTTTACAAGTAATTGGGTTTTTTTTCCTTTCGAGAAATATATGCGAGCGAGGAAGGTGGCTACCCACTCCTCCGAGAGTGAACTTCAAAATTTTCTGAAACTGATTTTTAAACAATCATGTGCTACATAATCTTTTAGCTATTTTACTATTTGCAACTTTTCAGCGGCTACCTTTTGTTTGAATTGAGCTCTCTCAGTTTCTCTTTCCCTTTCCCTCTCTCCCTCTTATAGACAAATAAATATTCATAATTCCTGAAATGTTTGTGAGCAAAGTGAAATAAACTTACAAAATGCTACTATATAGTTTTGCTGATCCCTGACTCTCTCTCACAATTCCGGGACAACCACTCCAAGATCAAACTTTTACTACCATTACTCCAAAAAGATTAAAAAGTTCAGCACAAAAAGCGTAATAACATCTACAACGTTTGTCCGATTCGCTTTAAAGGTTTCATAATTATGTATACATATTTCATGATTATGTAAGTTTTCATAATTGTGAAAAGAAAATATATAAAGGTAAAATAATGAATCTAGTGCTTATGCACATAATTTGAAAGACAGGAGGAATCATAAGTCTCCCATCCTACTAATATATAAATGTCAATGTTTGTATGTTTGTTTATTTTTCTTTCACGCTGAAACGGTTTGTCAGATTAGGATGAAATCTAGAATAAAGAAGATAAAATCCTGGATTAACATATATAGGCTACATTTTATCGTGCGGAAAAAAAAAAAAAAACCACTGTTCCTATAATATACAAAAACTATCGTTTATCCCCCCCCCCCCCCAAAAAAAAAAGAATACACTTGAGTTTTTATTTTACAGAGCCGTCGACATCGCGCAAACCTATAGAATACGCAGTATTTAATAAATAAAACATCAAATTTTCTTTCTCGGAAGCGAATTTTAAATAATGATTAGACGGTTTCATTTTATGTTATGAAATCTTAATTAAAAGAGTCACGTGACAAACCATCAGCTTGCTTTTTTTTTTCACGGCGTGCAAAAATACAACCTTTATTATCAAGTAGATCTGCAGCATTTAATATACATTTGTAAGAAACCCACTGTATCACGTGAGTGATGCTCTATCATCGTGCTAAATGATGCTAAAATAATGACTAAACGTCACTTTATCGTCTGCTACGCCTGACTTGGATAAAGAATACACCTGAATAGGTTTTTGAAACTTTCATTCAGTTCGAATTGACCATTTTTCTGCACAGCTTTTTTCCATTCCATTCCTATTATATTACATCCAGAAAAAGGATGTTAGAATTATCAACTTTAATTTTGTTTAATCATACTCATGAATAATGATACACTTTCCAACTTAATGGAATAAGGAAAGAAAATAGGGAAGACACATGGATTATGATAGTCTTTTACTATACAGCATTTTAGTGCGTATTTAAAATCTGAAAGCGTTTCAGAATTTCTTACTGTTTTTTTTTTTTTTCAACATTTTTTGATAATGGCCTATATATCCAGAAGCTCTTCAGAATTAATATAGGACGAAAATAATGTGTACCTTTTTGTAGGTTTCTATCATTAAACGATCTTATTTTTGTAACCAGGGGCGGTCCGACATGGTAAGCATCGCATCGGGGTGCCGGATTCGAAAGGGCGTCATTTTGAACTCAAAAACGAAGTAGAGCATAAAAGGGGGCGTCTTATTACGTTAGGAAGGGGCGCCACTTACCCTAGGGCCGCCCCTGTTTGTAACCATCTTAATTTTAAATTCTATTCAGAATCTGAGAGATTCAGTGCGAAGGAAACCGTTGAGGAACAGGATTATCTCCGAATAAGACTTATTTAGATGGCAAACCAACTGGTCGCCGGAGGCGGCTAGTATTTAAATAACGTCTTTAAATTATTTATTAATATGTGTCCACTCTGTTACGTTCTACGTAGGCAGCACATTTTTCCTTGATAAAAAAACGTAGATTATCATTTTACAAATATAAATTATTCTGCTCCTATAGTTATAATATTACAACAATGTATATACGCCTTAAGAACCTCAGTATAAAAGTTAAAACATAATTGAATTAAAAATCTTCTTAACAAAGTGTGCAAAAACCTCTTCACTCGGGATTTTACTTATATTTATTTTATTCTATTTAGACTCGACTTTTATCTAAAGGTTGTCAGGTTCCATAAAAAAAAAAAGTGTCTAACTTTAATCGTAATGGCACAACAGTTTAACGCAAATAAGGTAATATAGTTGACACTGAATCAATGCACTCACTTAATATTTTAATCAGTTTATTTTCTTTAAAGAGGACCATGCAAAGGGAGGGGTGAAGTAATGTATATACTAATTTAGTTTGTAAGCTATCTTCGTTTGAAATTTCATCCAAATCCGTCATGCTGTTTCAGCATGAAAGAGTAACAAACATATAAACCACGAAGTTAAACCTTTAGGAGGTTAGATTGTCCTTAGAAAGTGGAATAAGGCCAGGTGTACATTAGAGATGAGACGGGCTCAGCCCGAGCCCGAAAGCCCGAGCCCGAGCCCGGGCCCGAACCGGGCTCGGGCTCTGTGATTCACAATTGCGTTCGGGCTCGGGCTCGTGAAAAATTTCTCCTTTATTGAACATACTCCTTTAAACAGATTTTAAAAAGTGATTTATGAGGAAAATAAAAGTACAGTCAACTCCGGTTATAATGAATCTCTGGGGACCATCCAATTTCGTCCACTATATCCGAAGTTCCCTAAAACCCAAGTGTCTTCATGATGGATAGAGATACTGTGTGTGAATCGGGACTAATGGTTTGCGTTCACTATATCCGATGGTTCTCTATATCCGGGTTCACTATAACCGGAGTTGGCTGTACTTATAAAAAAAGTAGCGACACTGGCGCATAGAAAGAGCGTTAAGCTCTTTGGATATTTCAGAACAGCAGCTTATATTCATTAGTTAGTCATGAGATCCGACATTATTTGATAAACATATGGATAAATAAAGAATTAGAAAGTGCATTGAGAGTTTCCAACTATATTTGTCTTTAATTTGCACAAACGGCAAAATTCATTGTATTCTATCAATGAAGTAATTGGATTTTTTTTCACCTTTAACTGAAATTTCGGGCTCGGGTGGGCTCGGGCTCCGACTTAAATAATATTGCTCGGGCTCGGGCGGGCTCGGATTAAAAGTCCTCGGGCTCGGGCTTCAAAAAATGAGCCCGAACTCATCTCTAGTGTACATACAGATGACGCAACACCTCACTCCTTAATTGCTGGGGTGTAGCCATCGAAGAGAAGACAATATTCACAAAATGTTTATTTACAATGACGATGACTCTCAAAAAAAAAAAAAAAAAGTATTTACATTTATTTCATGCGTAAATCAAATAAATGACTAAATAAATAAAATTTAGGAATTGTGCTCATATTCTTGTCACGTGCTAGTTGGGAAATTAACACTAAAACTACCATAAGTGGTCAAATGACCGATTATGAACTTTTGTATAAAAAATGCGCATACAATCTTATCGGTTTTGCACATTTGACTTCATGACTTTTTCTATTAATTATATACAGTTGATATCCTATTATTTTTTTATTTGTATTTTGTTGTTTTTTGAGTTATATTTGTCGTTTACCGTTATATCTACCACAACCGGTCATTTGACCGGCTATGGTAGAAATAGGTATATATTAAACGTTGGTATGTTTATTGTTAAAAACGTGCAAAACTAGGTAGCACATGGCGTGGGAAATGCTTTATTCTTTAACCGCTAGGATCGCTTCACGTCATTCGATTTCTAATGTTCGCATACTTGAAAGGTAGTTGGGGACCACAAATCCCAGCAAGCAGCTACGGAGAGTGTTAGCATCTATAGTCTGCATTCGTGATATAAAGAAATATTCACATTTACGGTATTAATAGTATTATTTAATAACAAATGTTACAGTTAATAATTACATACATTAATATGAAGTAATATCGTTCGCATAATCTGCCATAGCATCATTTATTTCAATGTATTACTTCACACAATGGTATTACCTGAGAAAAACTTGTTCTACGAATCCATTTTATAGAACGTAATTTATTATCAGTTCCCGTTAAATTAGCAGTATATCCAGTTGCATGTTAAGTAAGTGCTTTAGATCATTTTCCTAGATCATTCCTGGAATTCTTTCCAGAGGCATTAGATGATAGCATGTCTCAAAGAGTCTCTGAACATATTTTTTTTCTTCTCCCCCCCCCTCCCCCTCTGCAAACCTGCAAAGTGCTCGTGAGGTGCGTTTATTAAACGAAAAGCATAAATTGGAAACATAAGGAAAATGTGTATATTTAGCTAATGTTCAATCGCGAAAACCGTTATATTTGTGAGACAGTAATTTCTCGGAAGCGTTATTGATCTGTTCAGTAGCCGCTGGAGGGGCAAGTGGTGCGTAGCTTTTTATGTCGCAAAATATCGATTATTAATATTTCTTTCAGATATTTAATTGTGCGAAACGTTTGAGGAGTTGCTTTTCAATTCGGTTTGAACTGGAAACGATAATCGTCGGCATAAAATGGATTGATATCTTTCCATCAGCGTTTCAACATATTTATCTTTTCTTTTATTTGTGGGAGTGAAACAGAGTAGAGTTGTGTTGTAAAAGAAATTTTGCACAGTTCAGTTAGAAAATTAAAAGCGACGGTATTTTTAATGTTATTCAATGGAAATATCGCGCGCTCTGATTAACCTCGTTTACATGCAATAAAATACGAAGCTTAATTAATTGAACGAAGAACTATAATTTTTGACTTTACAAAGAGTCTTGACTGATGCGAGGAATGTGTTGCAATACCCATTGATTTACTTAAAATTTCACGTTTTGAAATAAGCTATAATATATACGACCTTTTAAAACACACACACACACACACTTTTAATTTAGACCCTTATAAACACCCCTCAAACCGTTTTAAACCATTTCCCAATTGTATAATTATCCCTTCCTTCATAAAGTATTAAAGCCAGGCTTAGTCAGTTTGAGTACTTTCGCCTTCAGCGACACTACGAGGAATGAAATACCGTTCGCTGATTGGCTCTTTCCTTCTTTAGCCAACTGGGAAAACGGTACTTACTTACCCCTCATAACCTTCCCTTTTGTTTGCTGTTCTTACAGTTGGCGAAAAATCTACTATTGTTGGTGAGAAATCAGCGTTAGCTCTGAGATACATTACTCGAATAAAACTCGGGTAATATAAAGCTGAAAATTTATAATGTTATACAGTAACCTTTTATCTCGAAATTTCTGGAATTTCTTACTTTTATAATCTAATTCCACGTGTTCTCCCATGTTTATATCGAAATTTTTTTTTCAAAACATCCGTATCTCGAATTTCGGATGGTGTAAATTACAAAAATCGATTTTTCTTTAACAGCAGAAGTTGCACAATGGTACAATTAAATACACGAAGCAGGGAAGACCATTTCTTAAGAACTTTTCTTAAAATACAAGGTCAATGCTGACAACGAAGGATTCGTAGCTCTTGTCAACATTAGAAAGTTAATAGTTACAAAGAAAGTCAGACGTCAAAAGCCATTAAAAGAGAATACGAGGTTCGTCCGGAAAGTAAGTTTCCCACAGGCAATAAAAAGGAGCAAGCATCATTACCTGGAAAATTTTATTGCAATAGTTACGACAAATGTGTTTGAGCTACTTCTCAAGATAAGAACAACCTGAACTGTAACGCTGTCATCAGGGGCGTAGTAAACAATTTTTCACAAGGGGGGGGGGGGTTGCGACTACTGCAGCTCTTGTATATATATATATGTTGTGTGTGTGAAGGAAATACATTTTGTATGACAAAAAAATTCCTCATGGGGGGGGTCATAGCCACCTAATCTCCCCACGTAGCTACGCCACTGACTTCCATGCATTGGAAGCATAGGTTACCGATCTTGCTTCCAGTGACTTGCACCTGGAGAAATTCCTGCCCACCATCATTTTTCCACTGATGAACGCTGCAAACAACTGTGACAATCTGGCTCCTTCTCAGGCGGCAGACTTCTATGACACTAAACTACAAAAGCGTATCCCACGGTATGACAGTGCTACAGTTCAGGTTTTTCTTATGGTGAGAAGAATCTGAAATATTGCTTTATCTTTTGCGATAAAATTTTCCAGGTAATAAAGTTTTGTTCTTTTTTATCGACAATAGGAAATTTACTTTCCAGACGACCGTCGTAATTAATCTATCATACCGTAGAATTTTTATACAACAAAATAAATTGAAACATATTTTTAAGCAACTGCATTTAAAAATGCAGCCCGCAACTCGAAACCTGTTTATCTCAAAATTTCCCCCCTTTCGGGATAGGCAGGTTCCATTGTATTAGTCTTATGTAAATCAACGCATATTTACAGGCGTTATAGCACGGAGTGATAGACACGCCAACAAATCAAAATCACAACTTTTTTGGTAAAAAGTTAAAAGGCGTTACACACAGTGTAATGTTATTTATTTATTTTGGCGGAGGAATGTTAATACCGAAAACCGGCGAAAAAGTATTCTACATTATTCACGCATTTTCCAAAGCAAGAAATATTTTATATTTTTCTGGGCTCTCAAACACCATAAAGCTTTTTTTTTTTTTTCTCAACTAACACTTTCGGTTACAGTACAGACTTGCTGAGCACTTTTATTTCTGTATAGCATTTTCAAATCTCATCTTCTGCATGATAGAACTGCTATTTCTCGTGTGAGCAAAGAAAAAGAAATTGAACTTTTTAGCTGGTTTTCTTTTCTATTGTTTAGTACATTTTGCTTTTTATGTGCTAGATTTTTTGTTTTATTCTGGATGTTTTGTTACAGAAGGGATGAGATGATGCGCCCTCTAGGAAAAACTTTTGAGCACGCCACTGAGTTCTGGAAGTTTTAACAGTATTAAACAGTAATAATTTTGGATAGATGTTACTATAAGTCAGAGGAAAGTGAATATTATTAATATACAAGATGTCCCCATAACAGTGACCTTGGCTTTCATTACACCTATAGTATACATAAACGTAAAAAGGAAAATCCAAACATTCTGTAACGAATCTGGTAATGAGTTTTTATTATAACATTCCAACAAGCAAGAGAAAACGACACTTTTCTAGACGAATCGAAGCACTATATCTCAAAATATATGCAGCATTTTTAACACATGCCACGGTGGATCTTTAAATATCAAAGCAATAACAATATTCAAATGGCAATGCCAATCGCATCGCTTTGCTCTCAATATCCTCAGTCTCACATATACATATACTCGACAGTGAGAGTGACTCCTTATTTATAGATTTTAAGCGTATGAGACGTCACATGGGACACGTGACATTATATTTCTAGATTTTTCCAGTAACTTCTCTTCTAATTGAGATACAGGCAAAATTCCACTGGTTTCTAGAACTTTCTTTCGGCCAACAAATTCGCTGAATTTGTCGCCAAGGTCTACTGGCCACATACTCGTTTATCTTGCAATAATGCCTGTACGACTCTGTTTCCCGCAACACACATTAATGCGGGGAAAACAACATTACAGTTTTGTAACAATACTTACGTTGGTAAGCTTTTCCTTACGTTGGTTTAGCACGCGTATTAAATGCGTTGTCCAAGGACGAAAATTCCAGTCCTCTGTACTTTGCTTTTCAACACGATATTCGTGTGTAAGGTGTGTGTCCAAAGGTTGTTCGCATCCCGAATTCTGACTCGTATATCTCAAGTTAAGAAATAGGCCTAATGATCAGTATACAATAAAGTACCTTTTATACGTTCTTCATTTATACACCTTTTATATTTGTACGTCCTTTCCGTGAAGTCTTGAATCATTCCTATTCATTTTCACAGGCAGAAATGCTTCGTTTATAAGACGCACAATATCGGTTATGCGTCGTTTTTAACCTTCTTCAAACATTTTCTATATTAGTCATCATCAATTCGAAAGAGAGATGCAGTGAAGGCTGTACCATTAACCACTTTCCTTAAAAGACGCAAACGAGAATACTGAATTTTGCTTTTAGAATACAAGTGGATAAAACTTCATGAACTTAATTCAATTGCAATGCTGTGATAAGAAAGACAATCAGAATATCAGAGAACTATGAAAGATTTTTTAATACAATGTGCACATGAGTGTAAATCACATCATGATTGGTATGCTAGGTATATTACATGAAGATATATACAGGTTTTGGTAGGTTTTCTCCAGATGTAACGTGAATACGCGTTAGAACCCCTCAGAAAGTCCTCGAACAAGGCACTCCTCCCTGGCAGATCGCCCTAGTGTAGCGTTGCCATAATGACACACACACGAAGATATATAAAGGGTGTCCCAAAAAGGTAGTAGCAGGCTTTAATTCTTTATCTATTAGAGATAAGTGGGCAGTGTAAATTGAAAAATTGTTCAAAATAAGGTCGAAAGTAATACTCCGTTAAGAAAAAATTCCTGTCGCTAATTTTCAAAAAGTTGCACTTTTTGAATTTTTATAATGAATGTAATGAATGCGAAAATGATTTGTACCTTTTTGTAGGTTTTTATCACTAAACCATCTTATTTCTGTAACCAGGGGCGGCCCGACACGGTAAACAAGGTAAGCATCGCATCGGGTCGCCGGCTTCGAAGGGGCTTCATTTCGAATTCAAAAACTAAATAGAGCACAAAAGGGGGCATCCTTTTTACGCTAGGGTAAGTGGGGAAGCCACTTACCCTAGGGCCGCCCCTGTTTGTAACCCTCTTAATTTTAAATTGTATTCAGATTTTGAGCGATTTCAGTGCGAAGGAAGCAGGTGAGAAACAGGATTCTCTCCGAACAAGATTTATTAAGATGGCGAACAAGCTGGTCTCCGGAGGCGGATAGTGAGATATAAAACAAAATTCCGTGCACAAGAACTGAAATGCTCGTATCTCTCTGGCGCATAATTTTTGAGCACTAATGCGCGGAAATAGGACGGGCACGAAAAATAGAGGGAGAAAGTTTAGCCCGTGAGCGAGGCTTAAGGGATTTATTAAATATAGTACCCCTTGTATTAATACCAGTATCTCTTATAACTTTCTCAAAAAAGTAGGTTTTACTGTATTATTATTATAATTATTATTGTCGTTCATAAGAAGAGTTTATAAGAGAAGGGTTGAAAAAGCATCCGATTTTCTTAACCATGAGCATTTTTTAAATGCTCATGGTTAAGCTAATTCAAAAATGCTAATTCATTCTGCTTCATTAATGCTAATTCAAAAAATTTACACATGCATCACTCTGAATATTACTTCGGCAGTACCTTTCTTTTCTTTGAATTAATACAACTCACTTTAAGGTAACATAATTTCGCTCTATCACCCGTATAAAAGAAAGATAAAAGTATTCTCCAAAAATTTCATTTCCTCTATAATGGCAGAGCTGCAAAATAGCTCTATCATGTACAAGAAAGACGTTGAAAACGACGTAAAAAGGAAAAAAAGCAATCAGAAAATGTGTTATGTAACTTAGAATTTAAAAAATAATAAAAAAATTAAGGAGTTGGAGTGCCGTGCAAGCGTAAAAAAGATTATTTCCTCTGCAGAATATACCTGGATATTGCTCCTGGCTTTCGCTTTTATATGCATATGTAAGAATGGGGGTTTGTTTCCTCTGTTTTTATATTAATATTTCTTTTTAACGTAGAATTACGTTCCTTCATAACGGTCTTATGTAAAGAATTTTTTTTTTTTTTTTTAAGTCGTTGTAAGTTTCACCATTATTCTGCTAGAAAACTAGCTGGGTGAACCAAGTGAACTAAATTAAAAATTGCGTAAGACTGCCGAATTCTGCAGCAAAGTTTACATGCTATTCGCAGTTTGTGAGATTCTAAATAAAGTCCTCGAGTTTAGGATGTTGGCATTTTTCACGAGATTGAAATAAATGTTATTTTCTTATGCTGAATCACGGAGGATTAAAATATTTAAATTAATTTTATTTTTAGACCTGAGTATAATCTATTCTTTTCAGTTACGCAATGGAAATATTAGGTTGCGATTTTTTTTATTGGCGGGGGCGTCTCTTTATCTACCGGAAACATGGCTGTCGATCGAATCGCCATGTTCCTGGTAGTTAAATCGAGCGATGGCAACGACTGCATTTTTTGAGCACTGGGAAATGGTTGCGCTTCAAAAGGTTAACTGGACTGATCACTGGAATTTTCTACACACTCAGGACTTCAAGCTTACGAACTCGATCAGTCAGCAGAGTTTACTGCAACCAGACATCTAAAGGCCTTATTACATGAAGAAATTTTCGGGCGATTTAGTTGCTGCAATTAGTTGCCGAAACTCGTTCCGGCAAGCAGATGAGCAGGCAGGGTTTCCATAATGAACAAACTCTGCTGTACTCACAAACGCCTGAGATTTACCGAATTGTCGATTGCTAGAGCATGTAATTTTAGGTAGCATATCGCCTCAGTAACCTTTTTAAATATTTAGGATCTCGAGGGTTTTATAAATGTGGAATTTCACATTTGCTTTCAATCAGATCTATTTCCATATCGCTATTCCATTTAAGAGACATTTCTTCCTTCGCTCATTGCTACAATCGGTTTCGCTGAGTCTTCCGCCATCTTGTGACGTAGAATAGGAAGCACTGCGATTGGCTGGCATTTCAGCAACCTGCAATATTTTCACCTCTGAACGAAAAAGTTGGAGTTGACCTAGGTAATTGAGGGAAATTTCCAGAAAAGAGGTTTTCTCAACTGGTTGCAGCAAAAAAATCGCTCGAAATTTTCCTCTTGTAATAAGGCCTTAATACAGTAGACGACGTATCTGGCAACTCGACGTGTCCAAAAGATTATAATCACCTCATCAAGTAGTACGCCCTTGTTACTGCGCCAAATACGTGCGCCATAGAATGAGCTGTCTGCCGTATAAGACATTCAATTAGATTGAAAATCAGAGCTCTTAAACGTTATTTCCCCCTTCATAATAACGCCAAAAGAGCGACAAAAATCCTGTGCTGGCAGTCTCACTCAAATAGTCACATGGTACGCGCTTGTTACTGCTCTACATATGTGTTGGCCACACGATGCGCTGTCGCGTTCTATGTCCGTGACTACAACACTGTGTTACAAGTTGTTCTTTTTCCTTCTTCCAGAACACGAACTTCTGCGACCTGTACAACGCCGACGCCTACCTGGTGGTGTACTCGGTCACTTCCAAGCGCAGCCTCCAGGCGGCGAAGGAGAGCCTCAAGCTGATCCACAAGTGGGACGACGTCCACACCAAAGCGCTCATCCTGGTGGGCAACAAAACCGACCTCGCCAGGCACAGGGTACTCTCGGCAGACGGTGAGAACCATCTCAAAATTCTCATACTTTAATTTCATTAAACCGGTTTATTGGTTATAAATATCGATATAAAGTTAAGTTGACCGAAAAAAAAGAAAAAATGTTCTTTAACAAAGGGTTCTGGTAAAGCAACACTGAGTCCTAAATTCTGAAACAAAAATTGGGGACATTTAATAAATTCAATGCTATTCGCAAAAAAAGCTTATGTTTATTCAACTGAAGCATTATTAACATTCCGTATACTTGATGATTGAAAAAGAAGCTCGCTATAATAAGCTTTCATTTCATGAATATGGTGCCTTTGATTAGAACACATGAAATTTAAAAACGTAAACATAGTCCCAAAGACTTTCCTTGGAAGAGAGAAATACGGAATTTTCACAGCATTAATTGAAGATCTTCAAACTGTAGATAAAGAGTACTATTTTGAAAACGCAAACGTTTGTTTTAAGAAAATCTCCTTTGTTTCTTTTTTCTTTTTGATTGCATGCAAATTTATAACCCAATAAAAATAGTACATTTCAAGCGCTGAGATACAAGCATTTCAGCATCGAAATGTGACGCCATCTTGTTTTTCGCCTGGACCGCCTTTCTGGATCTAGGCGAATTCCTATTGACTGACACATGGACGAAAATAAGGCAGAAACAGAGAAGTTCAACAGTTTCAGAACCGTTTTTCTACCTTGATTTCTGCTTGACAGAAACTGAAAAACCGGAAGTTCGTCGATTTTCTGTTTCAGTTTTCTGCTTTCCGTCGCGTTTATCGCCCACTTGGATTCCAGGCTTCACTCTACCACGCGCATTTCTCGTGATCAAATCCATCTTCCGCCGCACGCTTCCTTTCAAAAGTAATAAGTGCGAAAACGTAGCTTGGTGCGGAATAAATGAGCAGTAAAAAGCGACGTATGAGAGCATCAATACAAAAATTAAAATGGCAGACCGGTTTCGGCATGCATGACATGCCGTGGTCAGTGTTAGAATGAGAAATGAGAATGGCAGAATTTGCTCTGTTCATATAGAAAAAGTAGGAATTCAAGATAGTGTTTACGAGGGCCAATAGGAATGCGCGGGGATCCAGAAAAGTGTTTTTAGTGGGCCAGTGGGAAAGCACGAAATTATGGTAACTGAGAACAGAGGGATTTCCAAAATTCAGAAAGAAGAGGAGGGTAGCGAAATCAACATTAACAAGACTATTTATGTTTTTGTGGATATTGAAAGCTCCAATAAAATATAATTCGTTGGGGAAACGGGGTTTACAAATGAGTTTAGCTGAACTAAAGTCAAAAATATGGCTGGTATCCGAACAATGTTCAGCGATGGCAGACTTGTTAATTTCATGTTTTTTAACAAGAGCTATGTGCTTCTTTATTTTAAATTTAAGGTTGCGTTTAGTTTGACCGATATAAGGTAAACCACACTGACAATGGATACTATAAATACCCAGTGAATTCAAAGTGTCAATGGAGTCTTTGAGGACATATAATCTGCAAAATTCAGGAAATAGCCATGAATGGACCAAAAAACACAATTTATCATTATCATTTCTAGTCCAGTATTTTTTTGAAAAAAAGCAGTTGACATAGTTAGAAAGCTAACGTGTATGAACCCTTTAAGACACTGCGTCTACAGTCGAAGACACCAAAGTATACTATCGTGCAGAATGATTGTGCTTAATTTGAGGACATAAAGAAAAAAAAATTTCTCGAGCCTTTAGCAATCAGGATTGTTGACGGTTTTTTTTCCATTACAAATTTAATATCTATCATTATAAAAAAATATTATTTTGTTTAAGGAAAAATTTTTTGATCGGGTCTCAAAAGGTTAATATGTAATTACTAAGCGGTGCATAAAAATAGCGTTTTTTGTACTTGGATTGAAAATCACCTTGGTTCACTTTATAACATTTTAAATTTCCGCCAGGTAGTTTCGAAATACTGTATATACACACATATATAATACAGGGTGTCGGAAAAAGGTGGTATCACGTTTTATTCCTTATCTTTTAGAGTTAAGTGGGCAATGTAAATTGAAAAAAATGTTTAAAATAATGTAGGAAAAAAAGAATACGCTAAGAAAAATTTCTTCTTGTTATTTTTCAAAAAGTTAGATTTTAAAATTTGTATACAATCTTCGTACAAAAAAACCCTCCCAGTTAGTAAAATGTGCTCCATACGCTAATGAGGTGATATACGAAATTTCATCCTCTCATCATAAAACGTCTCACAGACATCTCATAACAAAGATGGTCAGGGACTGTACATGAATTTCAATATAAACGTTTATTGCTAGAGAACAAAAATGTATTTCCTTTCGTAATTTCTATACCGCCCCTGAAACGCGATCATTTTACGTCACTTTCCCTTTCGATGGCCATTGAAAAGTGGTTTAAATCAGCATATATTTACTTTCAAACCTCTGATACTTTTTAAAATGTAATTTTTAAATTTTGTGCATCACTTTATTAATGTATATGAGACACATTTGATAAATTGGGTTATTTTTTTACAGAGGTCGTATACAAATTTGAAAAGTGTAACTTTTTGTAAATGAACGAGAAGATTTGCACAATTTTTCAATTTACATTGCCCATTTATCTGTAATAAATAAAGAATTAAAGCCCGTTACTACCCTTTCGAGATACCCTGTATACACACACGCACATATTGTATCTATATAAACTAGTCATGTATTTCAGATTAATCAAAAAGTAAAACTCGCATATCACCATTATGTTTTTGTTCCTTCATTCAAAAAATAAACGTGAAAGAAGTACATGACGTATAATCTGTGGAAGATGCCATAAAAGAACACTCGTGTTCGGATTTATTTTTCTTTGCTTTTTTCCTACCTGCTTTCAAAGATATTTCCCAAAGATATTTTTGCTGTTTCCGTTTTCATGTTTCACGTCACAGTTGTCAACAACTACTTCTATTTCTTTTCACATACGAGGAAAAAGAAAAAATGCTGTTTTTTTTTTCTCTATTTCGTGGAGTTAAAGTTTGGTAATAGCATAAAATATCTATCTGATATATATCTATATATATATATGTACAGGGTGAATCTAAACTCTTGGACAAAACTTTAAGAGATGATAGGGCACATAATAAGGACTCAGAATCACATATCAACGTGGGGTCGGCAACATCGTCTTCATGTAGCTGTTAATAATCACTTTGGAAAAAGAGCTGAAACAACAATGCACTTTCCGACCATTGTTCGTCAGAAACTCATGTATTTTTCTCCGAGAACGGAAGACTGAAATAGATAGTTTAAAAATTCTATTTTATTTCTTGGATGGAATTTTTGGAGAGGAGCCAATTGTTTATTAAACTTGGTTAAGAAATTAGACGGACACTTCAATACTTTTCCCAAAGTGATTATTACCGGGCTAAGTTAAAACTGCGTTTTTGACCCCAGATTGCTGTGCGATTACGATTCCTTATTGTGTGCCCTATCACCCTTTAAAGTTTTGCCCTAGAGTTTAGATTCACCCTGTATATATACATACATATATAGTATATATACATATATACAGGGTGATTAGCAACCAGTCTGATAAACTTGCAGGTGGTGTAGGGGGTACAGAGACGGTTCGGAATCACATAGCAATGCGAGGTCGGAAAAGTAATCTTCATGCACCTATTAATAATCACTTTGGAAGAAGTGTTGAAGTGTGCGTCTAATTTCTGAACCAAGTTTCATAAACAATGGGCTTTCCTCAGACAATTTCATCAATGTAATGAAAGAAACAATTCTGAAATAACAATTTTATCAAGTGCCATCGGTGAAAGAGGGATTAGTTTTTGAAAAACCTTGGTCGGAAAGTTTACTATTGCTTGTCCACTTCTTCTAAAGTGATTATTAACAGGTACATGAAAACGACGTTTCCGACCCCGCATTGCTATGAGATTCTGAACCGTCTCTGCTCCCCCTACAAGTTTGTCAGTCTGGTATAGCGAATCCCCCTGTATATATATGTATAAGTAATAAAACGGTATGTTTTTTCAAATATATTCAACTACATTAAGAACTCGTTTTTTTGCATAAGAATTAGTATTTTATCCCTTCAAAGCAAAAACAGCAGTACGTGGGTTTAAATAAAATGATGAGAGTCTTATTTTTAAAAAGGGGAAAAAAATTAACAGAAAAAGACATAAATGCAAAGTTCGTAGTATAATACTGCGAAATAAGGAAATTTTATATCAACTAATTTCAAAATTAGTTTTATCAATACATGTCGCTGCTGAATGGGAAAAAATCTGGAGTGATTCCATTCGACTTTCCGAACACTTACGATTAAGATCATTACCAAGCATTTAAATAAATTTTAATCGAAGAATAATTCAAACATATATACCAAATTGAAGCTCAATCGAATGCGCCGTTTAAACGTTAGCGCACTTTCAAGAATTTCCTCCCACACGCCATAATATAAAAGAAATCTTTGTCGTAGCCCTGTAGAAAAACTGTAAGTCCTATACACACCAGAATCAATACCGGTCTTGCGATAGTGGTTTGTAACATAGATACCCAATTTGAGCTCAATCGAATACCCCGCCCCGTTTAGGAGCTATCGTGATCACTCACATACACACACACATACATACATACATCTCGTAAAAATAGCACAAATGAATTCAGAAGACCTCAAAACGTGTTAATACACCAAATTTGCAAAATTTCAGAGCGATTTGTCTAACCGAGACTCTTTCAAAAATGAAAAATTCGAAAAATCACTGAAAATCGGAGAACGGGTAAAATTTTTGGATTTTTAAAGTATCTAAACATTTTGTTTTCTGTATTTTTGCATTTCACATCGACATTTCAAGCTAGTCGAACTAAAAGCGTAAATTTCCTTAGAACAATACAAGTAAGCAAACGCGCGCAACTCTTTTATACAAATGACTTTTTAAATTCTCTCGAATCGTGGCAGATCATTTTTACGCAGTTTGTTCGATAAAATGCACTGCGCTAACGCATACTTTTCGGCAACTGTTGTAAGGAGCTCATGATCACAATACACGAGTTGAGAGCCACGCTATTGTAATTCTCCGAAGAGTCTGTGTAATGTTACAACTCTGTTGAAAGAAAGAATAGCTTTCAAAACTGTCTTTCCAGAGTGAGAAGATGCCTTGTCTTTTGTAATACTTCTTCGATTGTGACTCTGAGTTTTGTTTGGTATAGTGCAGGGTCGTAACCAAGGGGGTGGATATTGGGAAATTTTTAAAAGATTTTTTTTCGCTTGCATTTTGAAGAATCAATTAAGAAAGTTCAATTCTTTTCAAAAATCGTTAAAATTTAAAAAATAAAGATTCCCCTAAGGGTGGACACTCCTGACTAGGCATTCACCACCAGTGGACAGCTAACGTACCCACCCAGACAGCACAGCTTAAATCAAGCTTGACATTTCTTTGTATTTGACGTATTAGTACAAGCTTGACAGTTTAATTCATTTTAAGCTTGCAGCAAGCTTGGAGATTACAAAAAAAAGGAGTCAGCAAATATTTCCCCGCCGAATTTAAATCATTTGAACTGTCAAGCTTGAATACAACTCGATTACTGCTTGATTTGGAAAGCCACATCCACATAACAAATAATTTATTGTCAGTCATAAATGTACTTGACTATAGAATTAAAAAAAAAGATTCTATATTTCCAAATATTGAAATTCTTCAAAATAAAATACAAATATACTACAAAATTGATTTCAAAATCAGTCGTTTGTCTCGATTTTGGCAATATTGCCCAACATGAGTGTTGCGATATTGAAAGTTTTAAAACGTGTGCTGCTTTTAAGTTTATATTACGCTTATTTCCCTATTAGTAGAGTCTTTAAATCACACATAACATTATTTTAGTTTTGATTCATCCCATGGAAAAATAAAAGAAGCAGATCGGCATCGGCCATTGCTGATCAATCTCGCCAAAAGACGGCGTGACAACCATAACAGTCAGTTCAAACTTTAGTCTTATCACCGCGAATGAGATTGGCATGGTGGTTAGGACGCTGGCTTCCCAAACCTTAGGTCCCGAGATCAATCGCGGACTCTAGACGGAAACAGAATAAAATAACTTGATGTTTCAGCATAGAGGGGAAAATGCGTAAAAAAATATATGGGGAGAGTTCGGCTCCCCATGTGTTAGGAATTTTTTTTTTTTGGAAATTTTTTTAAGTTTGAATTAAGCTTGCTATGTCAAGCTTGATCACAAAGTACTAGAAGCCTTACATTCTCACTAGTACGCATAATATCTTGTGAACGAGATTTTATCTTATTTACTTTCCCCAGCTCTACAAATTCAATTAGTCCTTTTCATTTAATATATCTGGAACAATACACTTTTCAAGAGGACATAATTTGTGCAACAATTAAAGTTCAATTTGACACAATTCTCGTTCCGCACGGTGTGTTAATATTACTCAGAAGAAAGAAAAAAACGAGAAAAAAAACGACCAAAGAAAAGAAAATACAAAGCAAAATCTTCTTTTTTCAACTGAAAAGTAATTAAATCAGCTTTATACTTTCAAATTCTCTTTGGATTATCACATTTCAAGTGTCTAAAAATCTGAGTTACAGGAGTTAGTTTTAATCTACAGATTTTTTTAATGCTCATAAACCTTTAAAAAAGTGCCAATTAAAAAATGACACTAATAGAGTTATGAGGGTAATTTCACCCCGGTAAATTTGCTTTGTTTAATTAATTAATCCTCTTACAAAGGATCATCTAAATAATAAACAATTACGGTATTTTTGGATATTATTTCACCGTAATGAATCGATTTAATTTTGTTAATTATCTTTAATAAGTACTATACAAAAAATACAGGTTAATGGTACGCTTGGGGGTAATTTCATCGCAATAAATGTATTTTGTTTTTAAAAATTCATTAATTATACAGAAATAGGGATGGGTGTGAGACGAGACGAGACGGAGATTTACAGTTTTTATGGTAGTCTTTTCTGTCACTATCATAGTACGAGTCACTTAGATTATACAACTACATGAACAACATCAACAATGTACAGATGTGTAACAGACAATACAAAAACAAAACACATTCTTTTACTGTGTTATATGAACCTTTTTTTCGTGTGTTATACGAAAAAAAGTCAAAATTTTTTCTTTGTGTTATACGAATCCATGTTATTAGGGGTATCCACTAGGAACTTAGTGAAACGAAACAGAGCTTTGCAGTTGTATTGCGAAACGAGACAGAGACTGCGGGACGAGACAGGTTTACTTTCCATCTCGTGGCTATCCCTATACATAAAGAATATTAAATGAAATATACATTTCATAAAATCTATGTATACAGTAGATCCCCTGTAACGCAGTAGATACGTTCTGTGTTATATGAATCCCTGTTGTGGGAGTCACTTAGATTATACAAGGGGTGATCAAATAAAATGGTACAAAACGACACGGTAGGTACAAATGTAGACTTTATTCAGAATATACACCATAGGCCTGAGCACAACGATCCCACTGATGAACAAGCCGCAGGATTCCTTGTTCCCAGAATTCCTGTGGCCTATGGCGAGACCCAGTCCGTCACAGCGTCCTTGAGTACGTCGTCCGCGTTGAAGCGCTTCCCTTTCAGATGCTTTTTCAGGGGACAAAACACATGGAAATCGCAGGGCGACATGTCCGGACTGTAGGGCGGATGATCAAGCCCCTTGAACCTGGCCAGTTCCTTGGCGAAAATGGACTCTCCATTTTCTCATTGACTTGTGGGACACACAGCCGTCCCTGTATACGGTCCTCATCCGGCGATGAATAGTGGCCGGTTCAACACCTTCCAGCGTCAGAAATCGGATAACGCCTCGGTGTTCCTTAGTCGTCGAATTTTAAAATGTGAATGCCATCCTGTCCTCACACGCACTGCCCCGTCTATTGGACGTAGGAGGGTGCTTTTTACAAGAGCTTCTGCTCTCTCCTGTGGGCCCCCGCAGGTTCCCATCCACACAAAAGGCTCCAATCGTATTCCTAGATGTCTCACTACGTGCTCTCATACCTACATGGGCAAATATGTTAACGGTTAGGTTGTTGCGACGTTTCGTACCTTTTCATTTGATCACCCCTTGTACAATGCCTTGGGAAAGCATGTAATAATTCTCATATTTCATACTTTGTCTAAAAACGTCCGGTATTGTGTACAATGCCTAGGCATTCTATAGAATGCCTATGTTTCACACTTTGCGGTAGCATATATATATATTTGTAGAAAATTATACTGAAAAATGCAATATGATATTAAACCAAAACACGCCAAAATCAGAAAGTTTTATTTTAGACTAAATTAAATTTATGAAAAGCAAGTTTACAAGAAATACGCAACAACGGATAATACCCGATTGTCGATGGCTAAAAAAAATATTTTAGTGAGGCTGTTTTTGAATTTTCATCACGTGTTGTTATGCATTCAAAAGACAATTGTGTTGAAAAATGCTTTACTATCGATGTGTTCGACGTGATTTATTTCTTTTTTATTTGACCTTTCAGATGGCCGTTCAGTAGCCATAGAAGAATGCAGCAAATTCATCGAAACATCGGCCGGCATCAACCACCAAGTCGACGAGCTGCTTGTCGGCATCCTCTCCCAAATTCGCCTCAAGCTGTCTTCCAGGGAGAAAGCCTTGCAGAAGAGGGAGTCCGTCAGCCTGGGAGTCTCGTCAGGCGGAGGCAAGCTCCGAGGCGGGAAATGTTCCGGTTGCGCCGGCTGCAAGGCCAAGGGCATCCTGAAGAGGATACTCAAGAAGGCCTGCTCCAGATCCAAGTCGTGCGACAACCTGCATGTCCTCTGAGCAACTATTTGTATACGCAATAACTCCGCAGTGGCGTATCTAGGGTAGAGCTACTTTAATCCAGGCTGAACTATCCCCTCCAATGTTTGTTTCCCATTCTGTATCAAACCGCGCGAGCCGTCGTATTTGTTCTTGTGCACTACTATGTGCGATAAACCAAAGCTTAAATATACTGTAAAAATGGTTGGTTGTGCTTCAGTAAATTGTTCAAATCATTCCAGAAATGATTTAGAATGTTTCGGTCTCTATTGTCTAAAGAAAGAAGTCAAAAATTGATTAAAAACGTCAGAAACTTCTTACTGCCTTGTAGTTTTACCTGTGCGTCCCGTTAACTCTCGCTGGGAAACAAACAACGGCGGAAATAAGCAAGCTCGGGTTTTAGTATCCTTAATCTAGGGTATGGTAGATAGGGCACGTGCCATGGGTGTCACTTCATTGTAAAGAATTTTTAAGAATGACTTTACACAAACGAAGTGATCGGTGTCGTTCTTCGTAAGAAAAAGAGAGATCTCATTTTTTTTTTTGCCACGGACTCTATTTCACCCAGATACGCCACTGTAACTCCGTGCCGTATTTAGGGCGTTTGTGAATGTCTGAATTGAATATATCAACGAATTTTTCACTCTCATGGACCAATGCTCTTTTTTCTTCTTCCTTTTTCTTTCAACACTAGGTTTACGGGATTCCCGCCATTTTGAAGAAAGTTGGGTTTTATAGGGATAGAATCCTAAAAAGACTGTTGGTAGGCGAAGAGACTGACGTGCATTTTGCATTTGCTGTCCATTCAATTGCATTTTTCACTTGCTGTCCAACCACATGAAATCGAGCTCTGCCAATTATCAGAGATGGGCTGCTGTTCCATTTGCTCGCAGGTGTTTTCTGCTGTTTGGTATGAGCATAATCGCCATGATTTAGCAAATGTTGAAAATTGTCTTTCATTAGTTCCAATATCTTTACCTTGCGGAAACTAAAATGTTTGCATCTTTACCATGGTAATGCTTTCAAGTACAGAGCTTGACTCAAAGAGGACGAACGGTAGAGCAGTTTTGACTTGTATACTCGTCAAAAGTCAGTTTCAGGATTGGTTTCCCGGTGATTCCGCTCTTTCTGTGATAGAAAAATTATTTCAACGGGGCAATCACTTTGCCTGAAATCCAAAAACAGAAGGATTTCTTCTGTCCTTTCTAAAAGAAAATTTAAGTTATTAAGCCTTATGAATGAATTCTCCGTACTTCAGAAATAAAAATATAACTTTAATATTCGCTTCCTTAAAATCCACTATGGCCGCTTTTCAAAAGCAGCCATACTGAATGAAATCGGGCACATGTTCGAAGATTCTCTTTGATACGTAAACTTCTTCAGGCACATCAAATATTTCTGAAGAACAGTCAAAAAAATCATAAATATTGGAGATTTTAACCGTAAACAGACCAAGTGCCGTAATAATAAGACATAACAAGGCATATTTTGAGCTTCTGAGACCCTGGAATTCTGCTTAATAGTCACATTATTTTCATTCATTAAATAAAAGCACTGCATGACAGAGTATTATGCTAAATTTTATCGATGTGATCCAATAATGTTCCTAAAAGATAATACTACTCTGTATTGCCAAACGGCTGATGCTTAAAAAAAAAGTTTTTAAAAGTACATTCTTTCAAAAACTGATAACCATATTTTATATTATAATATAATTCAACGAAGAAATGTTTCTTTCTTTCTTTTCAGGTGTCCGCTTGAAAAAAAAAAAATGGCGAATCCCTTAAATTACTTATAATAGTTTAAAATCCCGTGATCTTGGAATATCTAATGTATCAACCTATCTAAATTTGCACAGATCGAACCTATTTATTTATTTTTCACTCTGTGACAACTTGAATAATTTGAAACTTTTTAACATATAATTAAACTCCTTTCATAATTAAAACAAGTCTAAAATTAAAATATCGAATTGCTTTTTTATCCTTTTCAAAGGTTGGCTGAAGGTACATGCAGAAAAACCTGTAAGCCTAGTGTTTGACATTATCATTTTTGCTTGACGTAGGAGTATATTAGGTACATCTTTTTTTCATTATAAGCCATTATCTGTATTATGCTGTGCAATGTACTTTCTTCAGTATTTAACTCTGTCTTCAAAAAGAGCGAAATTTTACTTCTTTAGATATGGCAGTATGTACGCAAGAGACAGTACGGAGTTTAATCTCCCCTCCTTCTTGAATTCCGGCTTAACTTCCCGTTCCCTGTTCGTTGCTGGCACTGGACTTTGACTGGGTTCTCTGAGACCCAGCCTAGTAATGACCGATGAGTGGAGGGAATGCTGGACACACAAGGGGTTAAATCTTTGCAACAATGAGAGGGAACAGGTCAAACCGGAATTCGGCATTAAAAATGAAGAAAAAGAAATAAAAACCTATATTACGCAAAAAATGCAACATTGATACCGCTCCTCAGTAAATTAAAGTAGTGGCATACTCAATGCAAATGTGCTCTTTAGCATCCCTTTTCTTGATGTTCTTGATTGATGGTAGTTGATTGATGATCTTGATTGATTGATGATTTCCATGATGTCACCTTCTCAATCCTACAGATACAAAAAAGTCCTTTTTTTACAAGATCAGCGTTGGTCTTTCAACGCAGTGGCATTACTTCTATTCAACGATAGTAGTGAACAGACCCAGCGGGTATACCGTGGTGGTATTGGTTAAGAACTACCAGCGTACGATTGAAATGAATAGCCACTTAGTTAAAATGAACATTAACCTCATTGAAGATAAAATACTATTTATTTATTAGTTTAAAAACTTTATTAAAATTCCAAGCTTAACAATTAAACATAACAATTACCATTACAAAATTTATTATATCGGTTTCATAAATTAAGTATTGCTCCCCATTGAAATTGCACCTTTTATTATATAATAATTAATTTATAATATTTCTCTTTTTTGCAAATTATTAAATAATTAATTGGATTAGAAAGTCGGGTCCCACTCGAATACTTTTTTGAGAGGGTATAAAAAGTTTTAAAGAAATTATTTTAAACATTTAGGAATTTTTAACAATATTAAAAGCAGCAACCCTTGCTATGCATTATGTTAAACATACCAATAATTGTATTCACACATAGTTTGTTTATTTAAACATTATTTACTAGGGCATATCTTTAACAATACTAAAACAATGTTTTACAGTGTTGTTTAAAACAGTACAATGCGGAAAAGAAAGTGAAAATATCGCAAGAGTATAAGTAAACATTTGTGAACATATTAAAAAAATGTCAAATATTAGTTAGGAGAAGTCTGTATAATTTAATGTATGGTCATTACTTTACGACTCTACTCGAAAAATAACAATAGTAAAAAAATTACACAAAGCACCGATAAATATATAAACGTAGCTATAAGCCTCTTGAAAACCATTGTTTGGCTAACATTTTTAACAAGAAAAGTAATAAGTTTTAGAACGGAATACAAAAATGTCTCAAGTGTGTTTATCAAGAATTAATGAGTTCCTTAAATAACTTTTTAAAATAGCAGAATTAGCACTATTTTCCTTTCTAGTTAAACTGTGACTCCATAACGCAGAGACGAGGCTACTTCGGTAAAAATATACATCGTATTATAGGAACAAATTTTCCATCTTTTTGCATTTCAAAAAGTGCATGGAATTCGCCTTAAACGAAAAACTTCTTTGTCCATGCGATGTTTTATTGTTAATTATGCTTTCGTTGTTTGTTATTAACAAACGAATATAAAAAGTAGGGACTCTCAACGGTTAAGTACCAAAAGGATCGTAGAACAATTTGCAAAAATGTCAGGCATCGTAAAAATCCCAGTATAATTTGGAAAAATCCTTCGCCAAGACTGTACAGAATGTGGAAGGGAATATGTGTATATATATATATATATATATATATATATATATATATACATATTCTTTCGTTCCGCAAGTTACTGAATTCGCTTTATATAACTTCTTCAAAGAGCTATTGCAGTTTTTCAGGGCATATGAAGCCGCTAACTTTATTTTCAAAGTGGAAGGAAACTCGAGTCATGCATATAAATAAAACTAATAAATCCTCTTCGGCACTGTCCTATAGAATAGTTTGTATGCACATTATTAATAGTTATACTTCAAGTCTATATTCTAATTAAGTCAAATAAATCTGATGTGTATATCACATGACTTCCTTGTACATCTATTTAATTATATTTTTTTTATGCTCCGATTCAAACAAACTTGTAATTGAAAATATTTTTAGCGCCAAAGTCAGCGACATTTTTCCAAAATTTGGTGACAGTTGGCAAGGTTTCGGGCTTTTCTGGCCCAAACATTGATAAGCCATAGACTTGATGAAGATGTCTATAGACCTTAGTGTTTTGATAGTCTTTTGGGAGACCCGGTCAATAAACTATACAGTCGGCTTCAGGATGCGAGATGCACAGTCAAAAGTTGCAATTGTCCTAAATACAAATTTTCAACATTTTATAGTTAATCGATTTTGAGTGATGCCAGTTACAAGTGAACTTTAGTCACCCAAAGCTAGTCAAAACGGATTCAGGGAAGGTCAAAATGAATTGCTCAAGCATGAATTTGAACATGCATACGAACTTTTGTTGAGACGTCACGAAAAAAAACTTCCAAAAAAAAAAAATATATATATATATATATATGAGATATCACCTATCTGAGTTCGGTTTTGGAAAATTATTTTTTGCACTAAATTTGGTGATATGTCGACGAAGTCGCCAAGCCACAATTGTCATGATTTTGTAGTACAGCCCAATAACTGTTTATAGACTTAAATGTTGCCATGACTTAATTTAACTACCAGCAGCATAGCGGTCCCCAATCACGAGTCACAGAGGTCAAGGACATGAGATTGGCAATTCAGTCGACCGCCGTGTTGCTGGTAGTTAAGTGGAGAGATGGGACTGGCTGCACTTTTTCAGCGTAGGGCAGTCTATCCAGTTGTTTCTTTTTTTCTCTCTATCGAACAATCGAACGCGTTCATCTGCACTTGATTTCCTACACCCCCGTTTATATTTTCCCATCAATGTAGTGAAATAGATAAATTTCGAAAAGTTTTCTTTAATTATTCATTTTCTAACTTTTAACATAAACATTACAAAATATTTTATTTTAAAGAAATTTCTTTAGATCGAAAGAATGTGTTGGTAATCCATTTCAAAATCTCGTTGCCAATGCGTTCCATTAATTAACGAGTAGTGGAATGAAGAAGTACTGAATATCCTCGCGTAATCTGAAATCGTTTATTTATCAGAAAATGACAAGCATCGGCATGGATGGCTTAATTTAATTAAATCACTTTACATAAAAGACGTCGTTTTAATTAAGAAGGAAGCTCTTTTCGAGTTCTCTTTTCACTTCAGTTTAAAATTTTTCTCCTCTCATAAAAGAACAGGTGGATGTGAAACGAATTTATTACCGAGATATGAATTTTTAAAGACGACAGCTCTTATTTCAAAGTAGAGGGCGACAGATAACTAGAAAAATAATATTGCAATGTCTGTTTACTAAGACTCAATATGACAAACGGGAAAGACGGAGGTAGGTATAGCTGCATAATATATCCAGTGGAGTCCTTTTACGTTTCTTCAGTTCTACGATTTGAGTTTTAAATGCAGTTTATTTAGCTTTATTCCAACTATAAATTATTTAGGTTGTACGACACCAAATTCTCAGTTTCAGTTTAAAATTTTCTATTTTTTAAATATATTTCATTATAAGATATTTCATTTTTATAACAAAATATATTGCCATGACTGGGTTGGCTCTGTGATTATTTCTAGTAGGAGAAGAGCGCTTAAGTCAAGCCTAAAAAACTACATTTACTTTTTAAAACTCTTTGAAGTGCCTCTGCGCACGGTACACATCGGCAATTGAAGGCCTAGTACAGGCATGGGAAACTTTTGAAAAGTTGCTGGCCAAACTTCAGGATGTTAACGAAGTCACGGCCCTACTAGCAATTTTGCTCGGGCCATCATCGGCTGGCTACGTGGCCGGTGGTAGCCCGAGCAAAATTGCTAGAAGGGGGGGGCATATAATTGGGATTTATGTGGACTTTTGAATGAGTTTTAAACGGTTTATGATAAGATCTGTGGGCCGGAACAAAAGCCTTGGCGGGCCACATCTGGCCCGCTGGCCGTAGCTCGCCCATATGAGGCCTAGCAAATCGGTACAATTTGCCCGGTCGGATAACGCCTTAATCTATCGGGCGGAGTTTGCAGTATCAAAACCAGCTTCCGCCACTCTTCCGTTCAAAATCATGGATTTGCATTTTGCCAGTATTTATGCAAATTCTCAGCTGCGTTGATCAGAACAGCGTTGCATGGTAAAATGCGGAAGTTGCAAAGTTTCAGAGCATAAAGATAATGGCTGCGTATTCCTTGCTGCATTTATTGTTTAAGTGTTGCACGAGTTTTTAACATTCAGTGTTTCTTTTTGTGTCATGCACTTTCTCATGTTATACATACACATCTAACTTTGTAAATCCAAGCCACGTAGTGTATATACAGGTAGTGTAAGATTAATATAAATAGTCTTCATAGGATTATTTTTTTTCTTGTTGAATTGCTCCTTTAAGTGTTACATGAATCATTAACTGAGCATTTGTTTTACAGTATGCTTTTTGTCTCAGCTTTAGTAGTTTGTTTGATAAGAATAAAGATTGGACCGTTTATGCAAACTGTGAGAAACGACGTCCAATACACATTTTTATTTGTGACTAATATCTGTGAAAACACTTACCTGAGTGCGGAGAGCTTTGCGTTAAGGTATACAAATACCGTCTCAGGCCATTTATATAAAGTTTTATATGTCATGCAAAAATAATGTATAGAGCCAAGATTATATAGTCTTGAAAAACTACAAAATTTGCTTAATTTTACAAAGTTACTGAAAAAAGAAATTAGTGTATTATTCTGCGAACTTACGAATTTTCTCTCCTGAGGTTCAGAAAGCAGATTTAACTCTTCGCTCCCATCTGTTCAGAAACTCAACTGTAGTGTAGGGAACAAGGTTACTCCAAGAAAGAGCACGTGGTTGCAGCAATAAGTGCAAATACTTTAAACCTGGGTTCTTGTTCTTGTTACCCACAGAGGGGAGTCGACCTTTATGGTTTACAACGACGTTACGTACATTTAAAACCAGATGGTTCCGTCAAGGCTGTTATTTTTGGAAATCATACAACTTTTGAACAGCTTTTTAAAGGCCTTATTACACGAACAATATTTCGAGCAATTTGGTTGCCGCAATCAGTTGCGGAAACTTCTTTCCGGGAAATTTCTCTCGGTTACTTAGTGTCAACTCCAAATTTTCCGTTCAGAGGCGAAAATGTTGCTGGAAATGCCAGCCAGTCGTAGTGCTTCCGATTTCTACGTCACAAGATGGAGGAAGACCCAGTGATACCGATAACAGTGGTGAGCGAAAATGTATCTTAAATATATTGGTATAGCGGTATGAATATAGATCAGATTGAAAACATTAGTAAAATTTTATATTTATAGAAACCTCGGAATCCTAAATATTTAAAAATGTTGCTGAGGTGATATGTTACCTATAATTACATGCTCTAGCAATCGCCAATTTGGCGAATATCTGGCGTTTGTGAGCGCAGCCGTGTTTGTTTACTATGGAAACCCTGCATACTCAGGTGCCCCTGTAGAAGGTAGCATAATTTGTAAGTCGCAAAAAATTTACGCATCCATTTATTTTCCTGTTCTAATTTCTTGAATAATAAATCTGATTCTACCAAAATACTCAGTGATAAAAGTAAAATGAGAATCTTTTACTGTCTTATTCATATTTTAGAAAAAGAATTGCATTTTTCTTACCAAATAAACGTTGGAAATTTATTTATCACTTCTGGCATCAGCATAAATTGGGGAATGTGCTGGAAAAATGTCTGGCGCTGATGGGTTAAGGCCAATACATTCCGTAGCCGATCTCCTTGCGTATACTTTATGTGAACACTAAGCATATATGTTCGCAGAATAACACGAATAATATTTTTTTGCATTATTTCTTTTGTTTGATTGAATTTTGTAATTTTCGAGTGTACACAATCCGCTGATATTAGTTTAGTTTATGCTTAATCAGTTCAAAGGATGCATGAAATCTTTCATAAGTTTTGAAGAAGTGATGTTTTGCAAAAATGAGTTACTAAATTTGCATACATAACTTCAATTTAAGCAATCAAATTGAAAAGGATTTTTGGAAAACTTTCATGTTGTGAGCTGCTCTTTATTGAAGTTGAAGCATATATATATATACACATATATAATAGAGATAAAATTTCCAAAACACTAAAATGATTGGAATAAAATTATTTTTAAAAATGGGCCTATTAATTATTATCTTTAAAGCGATATAAATTCTATTTTGGTTGCTGCAGAAACAAAATATACAGGGATGTTTAGAAAGCTAAACCTTAGTGTTTCGATGGAAATTTAACCAGGGTGGTGTATTCCTGATTTAAAAGCAAATTTTGTGTAAAATAATGGAATGTTTTTAATCGTTTGTTTCATATTCGTGTGTAAATTAATGTAATTAGAAAAAATCGAATGTGTATTATGTTGTGAAGATATTGGTACATAAAGCACTTATTAATAATTTTATTGGTGTTTTTCGGAACGAATAACTATTTTATGTGACTATTATTGCAAAAGTAGTATTTACTAAATTAATTTTCAATTAAAATTTATAACATTTAGAACTTGAAAAGTTTTAGGGTGAATTTTCATACAATGAACCAAACGATAAACCTATGGCAGTGGAGGATCCAAACATGTATATAAATGGAGTTCAATAAAGAACTTCAGTATTGAGATGTTTCTTACATCGTTGTATTTCCTATAAACATTTGCTGTGTTATTTACTTATTTATTTATTTATAAAAGACTCATTTCTCCGTTTTCATAATTTTCAGTAACTGTTAACAATTTGGCAATATCTATAGAAGATAAATGGTAGACAATATGAAAATTTCCAACAAAGAAAACCAAATTTTTAGATTCAAGTGTGATCAGATTTCTTCCCGATTACTAAACCAAAGTAAGTTATGGAACTCGGTGAAAAAAATTTTGAGATTGCAATATCATATTAATTGTGCGTGCTTTAGAAAATTTTGTAAAACAGTTTTTAAGAATTTTCTACTAGTTCCATAACTGGCATAGGTTTATCGCCTGCATCAGTTATGGTACAACTTGTCATCATGAAACTCTTCAAATAACTTACGTAAGTAAATGAAGGATGATGAAACAAATTTTTCTTATTAAAACAAAATCCGTCGTAACTAACTAAACTGGTGCATACATATTGCGTCAGGTGTGCTAATTCGGCTAAAATAATTTTCGTGCAGTTTTTTAAAAGAATAATTCCGTATTTTGGAGAAAGAAAATAATTTAAATGCTTTCTAACCCAGTTTTTGTGAAAATCGCGAAAATTCTATGAAAAGCACAAAATTATTTATTTTTTTAAATGTAGTATTACATTTATAAACCCATGTATTAGATCATAGCTGATGCCATTTTCTGTTAAAATCCTCAAAGAATCAGAGAATTCTTTCACACTCAAAATTTTAACATTAAACTTTGCAGTTAAGAGCTTAATTTTATTTATCATAGCTTTAAGTGCTCATAGATTTCCACGCTTCTTTATTCGTCGCTTTTAAATGAATACTGTCAGGCTTACAATGTACGTGTCATGTGGTGTTACAATGTATGTCATATTAGTCTTAAAACTCAGTACAAAGGTTACTCACCAGGATCGATATCTAGGCTTTCAAGCCCTCAGTAACTTAAGATTAGAAGTTACTAACAGCGATTTAAGGGACCAGGAGAATGTTTTTGCTGTCTTGGGGATTGAGCTAATAAAGTTCGCATATACCGCCGTTAAGCTTAAAAGTAAAATTAGTTAGAGTTATGGTTGAGTAGCCCATAATAGAATGTATTTCATTTTTATGAGAAATTGGGTTTGTTTTGATAAAAGACGCATTTTCTTTAAAGTGATTTTGAGAAGGGCGTAACATCGGATGTCTACTGTATTCGATCGGGGCCACGCGAGATAGCAATAGCAAGTAAAGGAAACTTGCTTGATCTCGCGTGGCCCCGATTCGATACGCTGAGGCTTGGCTGGCCAAATCGTGGAGCATGCGCCAAACTTGGAGCATTGTACGATTTCAAGTAGCGCATTGCATCCTTTTACTTACGTATTTCTTTGAGATATATTGAAGATTCGAAATATTTTCATAAAAATTGACGTGACATAAATTATGGAGATATTTTTTCGTATAATTTACGGTGTCACGTCAAAAGGAAGTATCAGTATATTCCAAAATACATTATCATCAAAAATCGAACCAACCCTTACGAAATATCCAAAATATTAATTATAGAATTCCCTTCCTCAACAATTCCAGAACAGTTTCAATCGCATGGTGTGCAAACATATGGCCACCTCTATGCTTAGGTACATAATTCCTTTTTTTGTTTGTTTGTTTGCTTGTTTGTTTAATGTTCAGACATTATTTTAGGACACTGTATAATATAAGAAGTTTTACCAGTTGCAAATACATATCAGCTTACTGCATACCAAATTTAGTAATCTGTATTATCAATAGATAGGAAAAATATAAGAAAAAATAACTTTAATGGAATTATGTCCCCTTAAAATTGAATACACAAACATTTTATTTATTTATTTATTTTAACTAGAAGGAAACATTCACAAATACTTTTCAGTTAAAGCTTAAAAGTACTGTTTGGATATTTTTTTTTCTTTGATTGCTTTGTAATTTTTGTTATAAAGTATGAAATTACATAATAGAAACTATTACCTAATTATTAATTTGTTTAATATAATTAGATTACAGTTCCAGGTTTTATTCATGAAGGTACGTTGAGCTATACATACCCCTTAACATTTCGTGAATCTCATAGAAATTATGTGAATTTATCAAGCTGTAAATGTGAATTTCTCTTTAGTTAGCTGACTGTACACCCTAAGTTAGTTTTATTTACAAAAATGTACTGATAACACCAATTATATTATTTATCTAAAATATATAGCAGCAACATATTAGGTCTAACGGAAAAGTAATGTTCTTTCTTACATTAATTCAAACAAATAAAATTTTAAGTAAAAGTTAATGATAAAACAGCTGTATCTAAATAATGGAATCGTGTTTGTTACAGTATAAAATAATAATTTCATAGATAACTGTTTCTTCTTTTCCTTTCAAGAAAGATGCGGGATAAAAAAGAGGATTATCGCCCAACCTATTTGGAAACTGACTTTCAAAATGTCCTGAAACATGTTTTTAGGTAATTTGTGTGTGTGATTTACATTTTACAGCAAGAATTTTATCGATATCTCTTTTTTTCCCTTTCACATACAGAGAGACATGTGAATAAAATGTTTTGTTCCCTCCTCCTACACATAGGTTATGAATTTTGAAAAATCAGCACTTCACTTTTCTAACACATACAATACAAACTCACATGCATGCTAAATTTCAGATTATTTACCTTCATTAGTTTCGGCTAATCGAAATATTGACATAAAAAAAAACCTTCATTGCTTTGCTGTTCTCTTAATATTTACAGAACAAATTTGACTTTTTTATTTCCTGTTACAATTTTGCTTGTAAGTTTAAGATTTTGAGAATATTTATTGAAGAACAAATATAATGAGTGGATTTTTTCAATGAACAAAAACATTTTTTTTACGCCAAGTGTACGAAAGGAGAAAGTATTGTTTGTATCATCGCCCCCTCCCCGCTTTTGAATTTACCACTGCTATAAAAGATGGATTTACATATAATATCTTTTCTAAATCGTGTTTTTCCCCATAATTTTCTTAAACCTTTAACGCGCAGTGTTCCCACTCTGGGAACACCGAACTCTGACGTTTTGACTGTTGCCAGTCACAAAGAATACATTTGATTTCTATAAAAATAGTTGCGGGTGACATAGCTCCACGAGAATCCTTTACTTTTAAGCACGTCATTTCCCATAAAAAAATTGCTACGTTTATTTTTAACAGCATTGACATCTGCTGAAAAACGGAAGAATGCGAGAACTGCTAGATAGTTTGCCCAATGTTAAAAAAAAGGGCAGCCATTGCCATCACTCGAGTTTACTACCAGCAAGATGGCGGACGATCGCAAGCGACGACCGCATCGAGGATGGCGGATGATCGCAGCTGGCTGTACCCGCACAGCCAGCTGCGTCACAAAAGGGTCTCTAGATCTGTGGCACGTGATGAACGTTTCGGTCGTCCGCCATTTTGCTGGTAGTAAAGTCGAGCGATGGCAACGGCTGCCCTTTTTTGAACATTGAGAAAGGGTTGCGCCTCAAAGGGTTAAAGAGTACTCTACAAATGAGACTGAAATTAGAAAAATAAATAAATGAACATTGATTTTTTATTTAGTTTTTTAGATGAGTGTGTCCTTTAAAAATTAAAGAAATAAATAGCATTTTAGTTAATTTGTTTTAGCATGTCCTGTATTACATTCAATGTTAATTAAAAAACTTGTGATAAATGAAATTATATCAATGTATTATATAGCTTTTGTGAAAAGCATGTACAGTTTATCCAAATACAGTTTGCCTGCAGTATAAATATTGAAAACTAACAACATAGACATCTAGAAAAATAACAGACGTTTGTGCACTTGTTGGGACCAAGAAAGAAGGAAATAAACTTAAGTATTTCCATGCACAAAATAAATCTCATTTCTTTATATGAAATTAAATAGTGGGTTTTCCCCAAATTGAAAACGATACAATAGTTAAGCATAGCTATGCAGTGTGTGCAATATTTTTGTCACAAAAAGACTATAATGTGTGACTGTGCTTTATACATTTATATGTATTGGATTGTTGTTGTTGTTTTTCGAAATGTGTATTATAATAAAAGTATGAAATGTTGCAAACTATTGTACAACGTCGACAATGAATATCAATGTAAAATACAAGTTTTATGCATGAAACTTCACTAATAATCATTTTATGAGACAGTTTGTAACTACATTTACGAAATTGAAAGAGCATGTGGTTGTGAAAACCACTGTGGGACAGACGACAGGGCAACCTTTTGCGCAGATTGTGCTTTTATTTTAAATCTTTATCCTGATTCACGGCCCTAGAGGGCGGAAGGAACTTCTTTTCCCCATAATGTACCCCCAAAATTTGGAATGTTAACGAAATTGTAATAATGAAGCCTTTTTTCTGACAACGTGCTTGTATTGTTCAAACCATCCATTGGAATTAACTGGAACGTAGATATAACACATATATATAAAATGAAACAGTGCCGAACGTAGTAAGAGAACAAAAATAATGTGTCCATTTTTTGCTTTTGTGGACAGCGAAACCACTTGCAACTGAATAAGGTACCAATCAAAACGGTCCGAATTGTTTCATTATACAGCAGGGTGACTGAAAAAGTGGCCAAAACTGGGGCGACAGAACACATCTATACGAGCAAATTTCGTCATAGAAAAAGTATGGGTGGAACGCACACGGCCAGCCGCTAGATGGCGTTGAATATGGAAACTTGAACGCCGAAAGAAGGCGTTATAAATGATATGAAAGGGTCGGTCCTCGCATCCAAAGGCATTTTCTTTCGTGGATCGCCGAGAGGATGGCTAGTCATATGAATCACGAAATGGCGGATATGAACTCAATCCCTATTCCTTAGGTCGGCAGCCCAATTTTAAAATTCAGTAAGGGACAAATTTTTCAAAATGGATATTTTAGCATTTTTCGTTCTAAGAGAGTCGTGTGAACATGATTTACTTGATACTTTTCAATAATTTAATTTTCTCGTATAGGTATCAAAATGGATAAACCTAGTAAGTGCTTTTTTCTTCCATTTGACAAATTTAAAACAAAGTAACACTTTCAACTATTTTAAAAACCTTTTGGGAATCCTTGAAAGTGAAAAGTCTAAAGACTTAATTGATAGAAACGAATCAATAGAAAGTTTTGAAGAATAGATTCATTGGTAAGAATATTGTAAGTTTTCATAACTGTTAATAATTTTTCATATCATTTGTTGAGTTAAAATATATTTTAAAAATGCATAAAATGACAAAGTAATTTTATCTGGTCATGTTATCAGAAAGTCGTGATTTTATTTATTTTGCACTTATAGATTTCATTGTGAAAAAACCAAAGTAAATATTAATTGTATTTATTATTTAATGTTAATAACCGTTATTACATAAATATTTATTGTAATATGCTAAGACATAATACAGTGTGAGACGCATATCATTGGAAAAAATTAAATTAGAAAAACAGACTAGCATTGAATTAATTTGTTTTTTTATTTCCTGTTCATTGTTTAATTGTTATTAATTATTAATAACCAGATTTTTTTCAATAAATAAAATTAAAAACTGTCCCTAACATTATTTTTTTTTAATCTACAAAGTTTATTCTACCGATATTTTGCACAAATCTCTAATGAATAACCAAGTAAGTGCACTTACTGTGTTTCTGAATTGGTCAAATATAAATTTTTTCACGATCCAACAAATTTTTAACCTAGTAAGTGCAATAAATATCACAACACAAGTAAAAATGACATATTTTTTCTCCTACATGTTGTCATCCTAATCTGTGACAATAATCAACGGTTAATTTGTTGTGCAAAAATACCATTTCGTGCGGCTAAAAAAAAAAAAAAAATAAATAAATATAGGTTTTATTGATTTTCTGGAAAATTTAAAATTTGTCCCTTACTGTGTTTTAAAATTGTGCAGCCGAGGTATGAAGCCTGCATTACAGCTGGCAGATGCTCTTTTGTGCAATTTCTTGAGCATGTACATCAATTCCATTATTGTTAATATAATAGTTTCTGGTGTATCTTCTCCCATTCTTATGCTGGTCCTTTAAATGTGCCAATGGAAAACTACCTTCCAAACATATCATCGCTTGTGTTCAGACCAACCTTTTACACCACTTACAGCGCCACCTAGCGGCTCGCCATTTGCGTTCCGCCTATACTTTCTACCACGAAATTTGCTCGTGTAGATGCGTTATATAACCCCATAAAGTTGTGGCCGCTTTTTCAGTCTCGCCCTGTATCATGCGTGTATTATTTACAAGTAATACTTTTAACAGATATTTATTCATTTTAATACTGGCATATTTTTTAAACTTTTTTTTTTCATCAACTAGAATTACTTTTCACTACAGCAAAGCTGACCAAAGTCGAATATTATCTCAGCAAATCTTGTTTTATACTGACAGGCAACCACTTTAAAATCCTTAAAAACAAAAAAATTCACAAAATCCCATTCCTTCGGCTGAATTGTTTATGTTCTCCAGAACAAGTTGCTAGAATCTGGTTCATAACTGATTGCTGGGGGTCGATTCTCCCCGTATCGGTTGAAATGCCAAATGTTTAACTCTGCCCCTGTATTGAGGAGGAACCTTAGGGAGGAGCGTTAAGGGGCTCTTGTGGTTGGCTGAACGAGTTTAGGAACAGGTTTGAGCCATCGATAGCCAACAACTGGGTCGGGAAAGTTGAAAGCTAACCAGCGATTGCCTTCGAACAACTGACGGAGAACAGACCTCCAATTTAGCCGCATAGCACATGCATGCAGGATCTCTTTATTGCACGGGTACTGTTGATTTTAGAATAATGCATCTATATTAACATGGTCAGCGAGCTATTTGTAGGGGCATAAAATTTTTAAAGTGCCCTGGGCACTAAAATGTTATAAGTCAGGTCCTGAGCACATGCTCTATATGCTAACCTAATTTTTAAAGTTATGCTTTTATTATTATTAACTAACACTGAGGAAGTTTTATGCTAATCTTTAAAAAAATCTATAATAACTGCTTATTTTCTGGAATTAAACTGCAATTTAAACTATTTTTACTTATTAAAGCTAGAATAATTATATCAGAATCATTGCCATATATAGTAAATTCCTCAATTTTCTGTATTTTCTACAATGAATTTATTACGATTAACTAAGATTGTAAAAGTTGTATGCTAATTTAAACATTTCTATAATGAATGTTTATTCTCTGGTAATTCACTGCACTTTGAGTCAGTTTTCTTACCGATGCTAAATAAATATATCATGATTGTTGTCATAAACTGTTTTATAACTACAATTACTGCTGCTTTAATCATCGACGTTTTACAATAAATTTGTGAACTATGCACTCAGATTCTATATAAAAGTTACGTGCAAAACATTAGATGTAAATAGATATAGTTGATTATAAAACGTTACTTGTCACACAAATCGGTGACGTGTACAATTTAGTTAAGCAGATTGCAAGATATCTGTAAATAAATGCTAATACAAACAAACTTTAATTTGCATGCATGCAATTAATTTTATACTATGCAAAACTAAATATCAGATGTTAGAAATGGTAAAGAGAATTATTAGTGAAAGGTTGAATGAGCCTATGGATAAAATATTTACAAGATTGTCTTCCATATACATGTTAAGTGAGATGTGAAAGGATAATTTGAAACAATACGTTTTTAAATAATTCTTTCTTTTTTTTTTCTACTGAACGAAATCATTTAAACCACAGTAAAAAATATATGCAACTTGAAACCTTTTATTCTGTATAAAAAGATTTGGTACAGCTTTTATTGTGATATTTAATGAATCTTATCTCTCTTTAAATGGGATTCCTCTTATTATTTTTCATTGAGCAATTGAAATTCTTGAAAAATCTGCATTATTAAAATTTAACTATTATAATGAGAACAAAATTGACAAAGGATTTTATATTGTTTTGTATGCGAAAGTTTTATCTGGACTGTAAGCAATTGCAAACTGTTTAGAGAAATTTCCATGTGTGTTTAAATTTCCATGCTAATGTTCCAAACAGTTATGCAGTATTCGAGCTTTAAAGAAATTCGCCTTAAATTGGAAAAAAAAAACTGAAAAGAGAAAATATGGCTTTAACAATAGTGATTCTCCACACGCGCACCCCCATTTATGTAAATTATTTTGAGTCAGAAAGCATGAATTTGATGAAAAATTTATAGTGGTGATTTTAACGTATGCTTTTTCCTTATAATCTTTTTTTAGAAGGACTTTATGTAAATTGCTCTTTTTTTTTGCCATTAAAAATTTTATCTCATTCAATTCCATAACCAAAAGCTCAAAACTTCAGTTTATTAATTTAGCAAAATTAATCAGGGGAGAAAAAAATAAGCTATAAGCTTCAAAATTTTTGTATTTTAATGGTTACTATAACTGAAAAAATTCACTATGTTGTTTCGTTTTGTTTTCTAGTCCATATAGCCCTGCATAGTTTACATTGATGATTAGTATTAAGATAATTAAAAAGTACAAAGATCACTACAATGTAATCGGTGGAGGTGTACATTATGGATAAATACTGTCTTGAAATTTCATCCCTAGCGTAATCGCACCAAAAGTCACTTTGGCATTACAGTTACTTTCATGCGTCACATTAGTCACATATTCGTCACTAGTAAGTGACTCTAGTTGTCGCAATGTCATTTGGCGAATTTATTCCGGGGCGTCACGTTGACAAATCATCTTTAACGTGATAAGACGGATAAAATTCCCATTAAAGTAACATATTGAATCATGATCAGGAGCTTCGCCGCGTCACCAGAGAGTTGGTGTACAATTAACATATTTTGTGACGTCTTGGACACTCATGCCTCCTAGAGTCTCTATAATACGCAGGCTGAAGCATGGCCACCAATTTTATACGGGCAGCTAGAAACAGCAACGGGGCACATTTGATTGGCTGTCGAGCTCTTAACTTTTAAACACGCGAGTTATTATGTTAATTGTACAGCTAATTAATGATATTAAAGCATCAGATTCTTGTAGTATTGTTTATTTGTTAATTACATCCGTATATTACTTATTATACTAGTAATTATTATCATTAAGTATCAACAACAAATTACGTACCATTAAATTTCGTTGTTACTATAACTTTTGTATATTTGGTTCTTAATAATTAATTAGGATTGTTTCTTTTTAATTTTACTGGAACTGCAGCCATGTTGGTTACCTATGACGTTTTGATACGTCATGTCTCGTTAGCCAATTGGAATCTTTGTCCCGTTGCTGTTTCTAGTCGCTTTACATTTTTATGCAGCCATCTGTCAGATTTAGCTCGTTCATCACCTCTTTTCTTTAGAATCGAAAAGACTGCAATTTGCATAGATGCACACGTGACATAGTTCTCTACGCCAATTCAGTATCAACATTTCTTCTGTTGACTTCACTAGGAAAATGGAGTATTCTATATATTTTACTGAAATGATTCGAAAAATTCAAAGCTGAACAAATACCCATATTCAATATTCTTTTGATTCAAGAAATATTGTTTTATACTTGAAATTTTTAAAGAACAGCCGCCTAAGTTAAAGCGACAGCGGATTTGCCACTTATGGCAACAATTTCCCCTAAACATGGCGGATGTGTCATCATTTATATGTAGGAGCCTCAATAGCTCCTAAATACATATTCTATAATAGTGAAATTGTGACGAAAGTATGTATCCCGGTGCCTTTGGAACAGCATACACTGTTCACTTAAGAAAGATTGCCGTAGTCTAATGCTTTAATATTTTCAAATTCTTTAAAAGCCATCGTAAGATTTTAATCCTATACATACAAGTATACTCACGCAATCATCTTTTGTTTCGTTTTCTAAATGTTTGCACTGAGAACAAATAAAGGAATCGATATTAAAATATTACAACTAAACTAGTATTTACCTTTATATTTAGACGCTGCCGTAGATTGTTGCTTTTTGCAAGTTTGTATTTTATTTTTCCTCACTTACTTACAAAAAACAGAACAGCACTACGCCGCATACATAATTGCTAAAAAGTTTAAATGCGTCCATGTTTACCGAGCTCCAGCAGTTCTTAAAAGGAGTATACGAATTTTATGAGAATACTTTTGAGAGCTACTGAGTCGGTCTTATTTTGTGTACGCCTATCATTTTCTTCCTTCAAGTTCAAATATGCATATTGTATTTTGTCTGCGAATGTATGTAGAAGATTTATTATAACGGCAAAACGACAAAGTTGTTGTTGAAGAGAAAAAAATGAAATAAAAAAGCACTGAGCACTAGTTTCTGAAAGATTGTATTTTCAAAAGACAACGATAACGAGGTACACACACATATATATAGACATATATTTTTCCTTCCTAAGGAAAAGAAAGTAAACAACTGAATGTTTTTCTTATTAATGTGTTTCTAAGGATGTTTTGTAATACTCTCAACATGTTTATGTATTAAATTCTGTATATACACCTTTAATAAAAATTAGTTCTACCTGAAACGTTTTCGTCCTGTGTATTTGAGTTTCTATAGCTTGTTATGCGCATGCGCGTTATTATTGGATTGCATCATGATTCGTCGCTAGAAGGGGCTTATGAAGCTAATCATTAAACAGGGGTTGAGTATTTTCTTTTCAGAGGCTGACTCTATTTCGCCCGTATGCCACTAGTCGATGATCGTCTTACATCCAAGTTCGTGGAATAGACGTGAAATAGTCCTGTCTCACCTTACAAGACCAATGTTTAGCACAGTGGTTAAAGCCACTGACATTGGTAGATGGCTCATGTGGAGGAACAGGGTTCTGTCCTCTTGCGCGGCCGTTGGGCTAGCGGTCAGGGGTTTTGGGCGGTTTTTCCAGATGTAACGTGAATACGCGTTAGATGCCCAAAAATTCCTACCCCAAGGCATTTGCCCCCTTGTGTTTGTCCTTTCTCTTACGTGGATTGATAAGCGGTTCCTCGTGTACAAGCACACAAATCCGAATACATGTTCCAACACAACCTCACAAGATAGCTTCAGAATATTGTCTCGTTTTGCAAAATCCTTATATAATAATGATAAAAACGGTTGTCTCGTCTCACATAGCAACCCTAGATCTCTGTCTCCCATCCCTCCGTAATATGAACGTTTCCGATTTGTCTGTCTATGTGCGACGCATCCTATGTCACAAAATTTATCGTGTTAATATAATTTGTGCTACATCGTGTTTCTTTCTAAAAATAGTCCACACAGGGTTCTCAGAGACATTGAACTAGGCTTTTATCACAAACATATACAATAAATTACAAAGTAAGAAAAAGTGCATAATTTTATGTCTCGATTAAAATTTTCAAGAGATTATACCTAAATAAATTCAAAATTTGAGTTTTATACTACTCCCGAACAAAGCAAAACAAAACAAACATACAAAAATCGCAATTAGTAAAATGTGTTACCTTGCATTGATTAAGTAATGCACAAAATTTCAGTTTTTGATCATAAAAAGGCTCAGAGATATGTTAAAACAACGTTGGTGAGCTGCTATATAATACGAAGTATTATGTACCCATGGCACGATTGATTTCTTTCGTAATTTGTATACTATCCCTAAAATACACTAATTTGACGTGCTTTTTTCGAGAGCCATTGAAAAGTCGTTTAAGTTCGCACATATTTATTTTTATATCTTCGAACCTTTTTATAATAAAAGGCTGAAATTTTGTACATCACCTAATTAATAAACGGAGAACATTTTACTAATGGGGATTTTTTTTTTTCGTGTGTGTGTATGGGAATCTTATAACAGCTCTATATTTATTCAGATTTAATATCCTCAAAATTTTAATTGATGTCGTAAAATTCTGTACCTTTTTACACGTAGCACACACTTGCATATGCCTATGATCAATATTTAAGGAATAAAAGCCTAAGTGGTGTTCACTAAGCCTCAGTCGTGTGTAATGTCACCATACGTCTTGTTTTGAAAGGGACAGTCCCGTATTTAGGTAGCCTGCCCCGCTGTCCCAGAGTAATGTCTGCTAATAATATGCCCCAGTAACAAGTTTCAGTCTCAAAGTAATCCAGTTTTGTAATATAATTTTTATTAAAATAAACTTACTTAACAAATTTTATAAGATATCTTTTATTTCTGTATTGCTTAACCTTCTTATGCTGTATTTAATCCCTCCTTAAGTCTGTTTAATTTTCTATTTCTATATTTCTTTCTATTTAAGAAAAGTAAGTCTTTTTTTTTAAACTTTTATTCTCATTTTACTTTTTATAATTCATATTAAAGGACTTTTTTAATGCGGATTTTTTTTTTTAATTAAATAGTATGTTTTTTAAATCTATTGTTTCAGAACTGGAAACTGATAAAAACCACGATAAAAAGAAAAATCATATAATTTTCTTATACCTTAAAAAAAAAAAAAAAATAAAAAATAAAAAAATATTACACGCGGACAGCAAATGGCACCAAATTTTGGAAATGAGCCCTACTACGACTTTTTTTAATTCATATTACAGGATTTTTGAAATACGGAAATTTCTGTAGTACGGAATATGTGACATCCTGGTGGTTCCAGAATTGAAAAGTTCTACTATATTTTAAAACTAACATTCTTTTTTTTTTTTTTTTCCTTTCGATATACGTCCTGTTTCGAAGAAAAATGTGCTTAGTAAACATCAACACTAGAGCAATTAGTAAATGCTCCAGTTTAAAGGGGGGAAAAAAATAAATAGACCAGTTTAATTATATGTTTACTTATTTGGCAGAAAAACCGAAATCACACGCTTTTCTATTTTATTAAAAAATAGCATCCACAAGCGAGAGAAGGAAAAATGTATAACATCTGGCCCGTGGGGGGATCGAACCCACGACCTTCGCGTTATTAGCACGACGCTCTAACCAACTGAGCTAACGGGCCACGAACGTAAGAGCAACTTGTTATCAAGAGTTTCTCAAACAATTCTGATTCCCCAGTTCCAGATAACGGTAGAACATGGACTCGGTAGAAGGAGGACGATTTTCATTTATAATTTCTCCTCTCGAATGTGCCTTTTTAAATACATGAACATGCCGCAACATATACGCACGCACCAGTTGTAAACACTTAAACAAAATTAATGGGATCCATTAGTTTAGTTTTAGTTACTTTCAGAAGCGCTGACGACTGACTTTGCAACGCTTCTGTAATGTGGGTGCTCTGCTCTAGAAAGAACAATATTTCGAGAAATGAGAGGATGCTTATAGATGTACTTTTTTTTTTTTTTTTAGAAAGATATGTTTCCTGCATTACCTTTACATTTTTAAATGCACAAATAGGAGTAAAAACTTTTAAAAAAGATAAATTAACATGTTTTACAATTTAAATGGATTATTATGAAGTACATGACCTACCCGACTATAATCTTAAGCAGTTCAGTGAAACAATACAATAGAGAAAAATTCAGATCTTATATATATAGCAGCAATCCCGTAAAAGATATTCAGTTTGAAGAAAAGAAAGCTATTGTATTTTTCTCAAAAATCCAATAAATATTTCAACAGAATTAACTGTAACTGGGTTTTAAAATAGTATGGGTGCTCCACATGCAAATGATTTTGTCTGTGGCTGTGGGTGCTGAGCTCCGGAGCACCATGAAGTCGTGCCCGCTGGCATAGCCATGCCGCTGGTTACTTTGATCACCTGTTTTACATAGCGAGGGTCACTTTAAAGCGCGCCACCATAGCTCAGTGGTTAGAGCACTGGTCTTGTAAACCAGGGGTCGTGAGTTCGATCCTCACTGGTGGCTTTATGCGTAGGTGATGTTGCACTGCCTTTTTTTTTCGTAGTTTAAGGTTTAACTACTTTAGGTTTTAATTACAAATCTTTTACATTAGTGACTAACGTAATTCAGTCACTCGAAATGGTAGACAGAAGTTGCCTGGTTCAAAACCAGGTCGCGTCCGCCGACCTACCCGTTCGGAGTTTTCCGCAGTTTTCTCGGGAACTTTATGTAAATACGGGTTAGAACAGCTTAGAAAGACCCCCTATAGAGGGCACGCCCCCCCCCCTTCTTGTATTGTCTATCTGACGTGGATTTATAAGCAGTTTCGGGCCAAGTACACAAATCCGAAATACATGTTACAGAAACAAACACTTATGGAAGAATAGGTTATTTTCCTTACGATTAAGCTACGTGAGAGCCTTAAAACTCAGTTGGAAATAGCAGCTCTTAAAGCCATATTGCTTAGAAAAGTAAATTGCAAGGACTTCACTCGTATTTTTTTTTTTTTTAAATAGACATTTTCCCCTTCTTTCTTCCTTCCATACAGACACACCAGTAGCGCACCCAGGATTTTAGTTTAGGGGGGGGGGGGCTGGGCGACATACAAATACTGCTGAACACGGTTATAGTGACCTCGATTAGTTACAACTCTCTTATAACGTCTACATATTCGGTACCACTTGACTGTTCCATAGAACACAAGCCCACAAGCAGTGTAACTTGGTATGGACTCAAATAACTGAAAAAACACTCAAAATACTGGTGTTAAACGATAAAGTAATTAAAAAACTTTGTAAAAAACACACATAAGAAGTAAAAGGAAAGAGGATACGCGTTTCGTTCAAAAATTGTTTTGAACTTCTTCAGTCCAAGCCCTTCGACGTAAAGAACACAGGGAACTGAAAAGAGAAAAACAAGCCTTGTTTTTCTCTTTTCAGTTCCCTGTGTTCTTTACGTCGAAGGGCTTGGACTGAAGAAGTTCAAAACAATTTTTGAACGAAACGCGTATCCTCTTTCCTTTTACTTCTTATGTGTGTTTTTTACAAAGTTTTTTAATTACTTTATGGACTCAAATAATTATCTGCTCTTTTCAGTGACGTTGTAACAGAGATTAACAGTGTTTCGTAAACTAACTGTAAGCATTTATTTAAAAACTTTTTAAATAAATTTCTTTTTTTGGTTAGAAATAACTGGAAGACAAAAAAAGAAAAAATAATAATTCATTAGCGGCAATTTTCATTTTTTAAAGCTTTTCACTTCTAACTTTCTCCATTTAGGGTGGGCTTCAGCCCCCATAGTCCCCTCCGTGGGTGCGCCTATGAGACACACATTACCTAAAATTGATGATGTCTTTTCTTCCGTATTAGTGGAGGGAAGAAAAATGCTACCTGAAAATTAGAGAAATTAGTAAATGTCCTGCCTTGAGGAAACAAATTAAATGTTCACATTATGTACAGCGACCGAAAGTTGGACACTTACGGTCAGGGCCGATTCTGCTATTTTTGCTAGGTGTGCACCACATACACACACACACACAGGCGGCCGAAAAAAAGGGGCAGCCAAAATCTACTCGCTGTTTTTATTTCACCGACAATTTGTAATATATCTGTATTGCGTTACTGGAACATTACTCCATTTATTTATGCTTAATTATATTTCTTCACATATCGATGTGCATGATGTGATAGTTGAATTTGCCAGCAATGATTTTATAACTTTTTTGTAGCTACAAGCACTATTATTAAAACGCATAACAGCAGGGGCGTAGCTAAGGGGGGGTTAGGGGGGTCATAAACCCCCCATGAGAAATTTTTGCTCTACAAAATGTATATTCTTCACTACATTATCACACACACGTATACATATATATGAGTTGTAGTAGTCGTAACCCCCCCCCCCATGAAAAATTTCTGGCTACGCCCCTGCATAACAGCATCTAAAACATCTAATTTCAAAGTAATTTTTGAAATAAAAATATTTTTGGGGTAAGAGTTCCCATAAACAATTGTTGAAAATCTTATTTGGATTCTGAAGTCTATCTTGTGTGCATTTGCTTATAATCAGACAAAGAACAGAAAACACCTTTAACTAAAGCTTTTAAAGTACAGGCTCTTGCAAGGATTGTTTGCAAGTGAACTGTCTTAAAAGCTTTATTGTAATCACACTACGTGTGCTTACATTTTTAAAAGCCATATTTTTATTGTTGATATATTCTAAATAGACATAAATTACAAATTTATAGAATCGTCTCAGTCTTCTCCACACGGAAAAAAAAAAATTTCAAATTTAAGGAAAAAAAATTATCTGTATAAATAAACTCAGAATCTTTAAACAATTACGGAAGACTTCTGTAAAACAAACTGAAATAAACTGGCTGACAGTTTTTTCCGTAAATTTGACAACCTTTTTCTTTTTTCTAGTGTATTTTTAAGGCGGATAGTTGAAAATTTGCGCCATTTTATGTTCCATGTGCCCTTAAATACTGAATATAGCCATAGACAACAAATTACTAAGTCAAATTTAAAAATTGTTCAGAATTTTATGGTATCGATTAAAATGTTCAGGATTTTATTTATAAATAATTAGCAAACGCAAATTTTATATGGTCTGCGTTTAAAAAAGAATCCCAGTTACTAAAATATGCCTCCTTACATTGATTAAGTGATGTACAAAGTTTCAATCTTTTATCATAAAAAGGCTCAGAGATATTTCTAAATAAACTTGGTGAGGAGCTATACAATACGATGAAGCAGAAGTATTATGTATTTATAGAAGTACTGTTTTCTTTAGCAATTTGTGTACTATTCCTAAAATGTAATCATTTGACCTGATTTTTTCCCTTCCCGAACCATTGAGAAGTGGTTTAAGTTAATGTATGTTTATTTTTATATCTCTCACGCATTTTATGAGGGAAGGCTGAAATTTCGTCCATCATGCAATCAATAAAATGGGCATATTTAACTAATTGGGATTTTAGGCGTTGGGAATTGTTTTAAAAAAAAACAATTTTGTATTTATTCACATTCAATCTCCTGAAAATTCTAATTCATGGCATGAAATTCTGTACCTTTTTTCACGTAACTTTGTAATGTCTATGCTCAATATTTAAGGAATAAAAGCCGTGTTTTGGGAATAACCTGTTTATAATGCGATCATACGTAATGTTGTAAACCTGTTTTGAAAGGGAAAGTCCAGCTTTTAGGTAGCCTGTCCCATTTCATTGTCCACGAGCACCGCCGAAATGTCCTATCTTTAAGGGAATGAGACATCACTTCGAAAAAGGACGCGAAGGATTTAGAATCATCCGACGGTACTAGCTTTTAATTACAAATCTTCTGTAATCCTTACACTAGAAAAGTTCTTTAATCCTTACAATAGAAAGGGTTTACAAAAACTTTACATTAGACTTCCTTCTCAACTGAGGGCATTCAGAACTTCAACAATGCAGACGAAATTCGGGTTTAAAATAATGCAGTTTTGCAACACAAACCTAAATTTAGGCACCAGATTTTATTACACATGTTTTATTAATTTATTTTTTTAATAGCATTTTTCTGTTGTGCACAATTCCTCATTAAATGTGTTTTATTTTCCATTCATATATATTTTTTCTATTTAAAAAAGTAAGTCAATTTTTTAAAGACTACATTACCTGTTTACTACGACTTTTTATAATTCATTTTACAGGAGTTTTATAATACGGAAATTACTCTAGTGCGGAGTGTGCAACATCCTATCTGGATTTAAAAAGTTCTACTGTATTTTAGAAACAACATTCTTTTTTTTTTCCCCCTTAAATAAACTTCCGTTTTGAGGAAAATATGCACATCAGCACCAGATAAATAAGTTAATGCCCCAGTTTAAAGAAAAAATAAAAAGACTAATTTATTATATGTTTACTCATTTGGAATGCAAACCGAAATCACACACTTTTTTAACTTTATTAGAAAATGTCCGCACAAGAGAAGATGAAAAATTGAAACACCTGGCCCGTTGTGGGATCGACCTTCGCGTTATTAGCACGACGCTCTAACCAACTGAGCTAACAGGCCCCGATAGTCTGATCGGTAACTTGTTATCTGGAGTTTCTTAACCCTTTGAGGAGCAACCCTTTCGAAATGCTGAAAAAAGGGCAGCCGTTGCCATCGCTCGACTTAACTACCAGCAAGATGGCGGACGATCGAACCGTTCATCGCGTGCCACCGATCTAGAGACCCTTTTTTGACGACAGCTGGCGATCTATCCAGCTGTTCTCGCCTTCTTCCATTTTTCAGCAGATGTCAGTGCTGTTAAAAATAATCGTGACATTTTTTTTTACGGGAAATGATGTGCTAAAAAGTAAAAGATTCTCGTGGAGCTATGCCACCGGCAACTATTTTTACAGAAATCAAATCTATTCTTCGTGACTGGCAACAGTCAAAACGTCAGAGTTGGGTGTTTCCAGAGCGGGATCACTGCGCGTTAGGGTTAAACATTTGTCACTCGTTATTCCCAGATAACGGTAGAAGATAAAGAAAATTCATTTTTAATTCCTCCTCTTGGGTTTGCCTTTAGAATGCTTGCCGCTAAGACCAGACGCATATACTAAAACAAAATTAATGCGATCCATTAGATTTCTTGCAGCCTGTAATAAAGCGAAAGTCTCCTCAGGGTGCGAAAGTCTCCTCAGTGGTTAGAGCACTGGTCTTGTAAACCAGGGGTCGTGAATTCGATCCTCACTGGTGGCTTCGTACGCGGGTGTTATTTGAAAAAACTCTCATTATTTTATGTACCTTAACTACCTTAGGTTTTAATTACAAAACCTCGCTTACGTAAGAATCGGTTTTTACCTTATCATTAAGTGACGGGTGAGCCATGAAACCCTAAAAATACTCCCATTCAAAAGATTGGAATTTCGGAAGTGACGCAAGCTTGTAGCGAATTTTTGAAAATGAAAAAATAAATAAATCGCCACATCGAAATACTCGAGCGTGTCAGATTTTTATACAGAAGGTTTAGCTTGATATTCCAATCATGGTAGCCTGAAATCTGACGATTATTTTTGAGGCGTATTATTAATCTAACGTCTAAGGAAAAAATTATGAATTTTTTTAATAACCATAAAATATGACGAATAAAGGCACGTAAATTTATTTGAATATTTAGCCTTTAATTTTTTTAGAAAATAAGGTGCTCACATATACATAGAAAATAAGGTACTCGGCGGTGCGATTTTTTGCCAAGATAATTGCCAGACACGTGAAATTATTGATGGATTAGAATACGATTGGCTATAGTTTGCCAGCACATTTGAAGAAAAAACAGTTTGGCGGGAATGACCGCCCGGATAATACGTAAGTACTGAAAAGAATAGGAAAATAAAATTCATCTGTTGAAAAAATTTGTTTCAATCTTCGTCTTCATCATATTCCAAATTATCATATTCCAAAATTAAAATATAAAATTATCATATTCCAAATCTAATAATTCATTTGAATCTTCAATATTATCTGCAGTTTCCGTATCTGTAACAATAAATGGCTATAACCGTTAACAATATTTTATTGATTTCATGAGTAACATGTTATTAAAGTATTAAATAGAAATTTTTTTTTCTAATAGCCGGCCTCTGCCTTGAAGGCTTTGGCCGCAATTGTTGGTCTCTTTATTATGGGGACGCCTAGTAGGTGGACCAACGTCGCCCCCAATGAAGGGACGGGTATGAAAACCGCGCCCAGTCGGGTATCAAACCCCAGCCGCCAAACCTGAAGTACGGTGCTTTACCCACCATACAACCCGGTCGGCTGTTTTAATTTGTATGGTGCGTCGTATCCGCATATTTAATTTTCGAAATTTACTTTGTGAACCTCCATTTAAATAACCCACGAGCCGCCACTGCCTTGTACTCGCATGTTGATACATGCTTCAAACTTTACACACGGCCATTTGCAATTTCCCGTTTATTTCCCAACAAAAAGGCCCCCTAAACTGCACCCAGTGATTGACATTTACTTGAATGCCTTCGTTAACTGTGCCCGCAGTTACAAATTGGAATTAGCTTCCTGAAAGTGCAGCTGCAATTTGAAGGGTGAAGTCTGTTAAATGCCAAAATGAGCGCAAAAGGCGATGGCGGAAACCCAGGTGTCACATGGATTTAATGAAGGAAATGTATCATTCAGATGAATTAGAATGCAGCAGGGGACAGACAATCATTTAGTCTTTATGAAGCTCTTATTTGCTATTCAAGCGTATGTGGTTGCGGAGGAATATTTGTACAGGGCCGATTCTATTATGGGTGTTTTAAGAAGAAATCGTAATAGTTTTTGCGCTGTTTTTAACTCTCTAATGTCCACTATAAGAAATCAAGCAAAAAAATATTTCGTTGAAATGGTGTTCGTTTAAGCCAGATAATGTAAATATAATAAAAAATTGTGAAAAAAGTTAATTTTTATATGTGTTTCCAATCGCGCCACCATGGTTTTAAAATTCTTCTAAACATTAATATGAAATTTTGTTTTTTAAATATTTTGCCTCTAGCGAAAAGGCGTGTATTTTTCTACATATAAATGACAATTAATTTTTTCTTGTTATTAAATATGTATATTTAAAATAATAGAAAAACTTATCATTGGTAAGAGGTTTCCTTTTTTGACTTCATCCAAGTTGCTTATAAAGTATTTTTCGTCCTTTAATGTTAGCACGTGTGGACCAAAACTACTACTAATATTAATTAAAAGTGCAAATAATGGTTTTGAAGCATTTTCCCGGTAAAAGAATAGCTTTTAAAGGATGGTAGCATATATGGTTTAAAAATTCAACTATCCTAGGGACTTTAAAAAATTTAGAATGTTTCTTTCACAGTCTGTAGTATCCACTTTTAAACGCGGCCAACCTATAACAGTTATGAAACATAAAAAAAAAAAAAAAAAATTCTTACGCATATGATGCTTACCTAGATTTTTTGCTTCTGAAATTTGTGTGAGAAATCACTGGTAATAAAACTGTGTAGCACAGTTCGCGAAGAACCAATGTTAAGTCTTTCTGTGAATTTAACATCATAAAAAATTGAGTTGAAACCGAAACCGGAGCTTTACCTACCATGCAACTCGATCGGCAAAAGAAATATACCTGAATCTGAAGTTTCGTCAATATCTGACGTTATGACTACATCTTCGTATGCATCAGGAATTGATTACCAACGAACCAAGTCATTTCAAATTTTTCATCGATATTTGTCCACCCGTAATTTGTTGGTGACATGTTAATCATCGTTTGATTGTGTGCATTCCTCCACAAGTAGGCAATATACTTCGTTCGCAATAAATGCTGCCTTAGCTCAGATTGGCAATGCGGCAAGCAACAAGCATGGTAATTACGGACGTTCGTTAAGAAGTTCTGCTATGTATCTGCAACCTTGTACCATGGCACAGTGGTTATGCCACTGGAAATGGTAGACGGGCGATGTGTGAAGGTCCCGAGTTCGGGTCCCATCGCGCGCCCGTCGACCTAACCGTTCGGAATTTTCCGTGGCTTTCTCCGAAACTTAGCGTAAATACGGGTTGAGACCCCTTAGAAAGACCCCCACGCAGGGCACCCCACCCATCGGCCTAGAGCCCCCGCGTGGCTAATCGGCCATAATCCCACAAACAAACTGAGATTTTGTAGGTCTTATTAAAGATTTCTATACTTGCTTGGTTGACATCAACTAATTTTTTCAAGTGACAGATAAAAGATTGTAAAATGTCAAAAGAATCTTCTATATTATGATCCTCTGACCCTACATCTGCAAATGTCTTCTGAAAAACATTTGAACCCATAAAAATTTGCAGAGGTTTTTTTTTTTTTTTTTTTTTTTTTTTTTTGCCTCGTCTGTAAAGTGCCGGATTGTGCGCATCCTGTTAGCGCGTGAAATTATTGGGCCTAGCTTAGCATAAAGAGCAGATACGTCAATATAACGGCGTGCATTGTGAACTCCAAGATCCATCCATATTTTAACCGATGCCTGGGAAGCAGTGTCGGGATGGTGTAAGAGAGCCAGGAATAGGGAAAAACTGGAAGGAAAAGGGAGGCGCGGACTGGGGAATGCATGCTTTTACTGCAACAGCACGCTCTAATCTTCATTGACGATTTTTATTACTTCGGCTCGTGGAAATCGGCAAATTATATTTTTTTTTCCGTGATACTTGCATTATTTCCTTCAAATAAAAAAAATTCAACCGCGCTCGAGAATATCAAGACAACATTATTTTTTTGCAACTTTGTAACTCTCCCACTCCCTTACGTTACACTCAAATCGTCAGACTTTCTGAATGTACACTCTTTAGCTACTAATTAAACCACCTTATCTTGATCTGACGAGCTTCAATATTTCTGACGATCAATTTTTTTTTAACTAATCTGATGAGCTGCCCTAGACGCACGGCCCTACATAAAGGGCTTATAGATGGTGGAGGTACTCAACATGATGCTAGGTACCCCCCCCCCTCCAATGTTCATCTGCCGCGCTCGAGTAAATCCCCAAAAACATATTGGGCTGCCCTACTATAAATAAACATACAAAATTATTGATAGTGTAACACACTAAAATCATAAGCATACAATTTTTTATTTTAATCTCTTTCATTGAATAAAAATAAACACACTACTTTTACACTACATTAAGCGTACTACTTTTTTTTTAACTCCATTAATTGAATAACAAGTAAAAAAAAAATCAAGTATACTCTTTCATTGAATAAACACATAAAAATATTGATAGTGTACCACACTAAAACCATAAGCATACAATTTTTTTTTAAATCTCTTTCATTGAATAAAAATAAACACACAAAACTATCGATAATGCATAAGTGTACCACACTAAAGCATATTTTTTTCTTACTCTGTTTACACAAGAATTGAACATTTTAAATAAATATTGATATTACACAACACTAAAACCACTGCAATAAATGAACACAAAAATACTAAATTTGTAGTACTGAAGTACGCACACTTTTAACATTTTCTTAGCCTTTTTTTTTAATTTGAAATAGAACACACTTACTCATTTAAAATAAATGCGCCAACTGAAAAAGCGCGAGTACGCTAAATACATTTATTTACTTATTTTAAAATATCCCTTTACGCTCGGCCCATTCAATCATTTAAAATAAAAACATTAACGGAAAATCACAAGTGTACTAAATACAATTCTTTACATAATTTAAATTATATCTGGGAAAAGCACAAGTGTACTAAATACGTTCCTTTACTTAATTTTAAATGTAATTTACCCAAGATGGGTGAATATAAACATATTACTCTGCACTAATTAAATATGAAAATACATGTAGCACTTAAATATATCTTCAGCACCTACAAAACTGCGTTGCATAAGTATCCCTTTGTTTTTAATTCACTGAATATAAAAATATTTTAAAATCACTGCACTAAATACACGTCTTATAAATATTCAAATTTTCTAAATAATTTACTGAAATGCATAAAACCTTAATGATAGTACTTACACACCCTGAAAACAAAGCTATCCCTTAGCTTTAATTTACATCTCCTGAAAAGTACAAGTGTACCACACTAAAACCCTAAGTACTTTGTAATTTTAAATTACTTCATTAAATAAAAATAAATAAACATAGAAAAATATTGTGTACCACACTAAAGCATAATTTTTTCTTACACAATAATACAACATTTTATGCACCACACTAAAACCCTAAGCACTTTTTAAAATTTAAAATTGTATTGATAAAAAAGCACAGAAGTCAAAAACTTAATTTTTGAATTCAGTATCTATATAAATAAAATTAGACTTTTGTCTGTACATTTCTTGGAATTCAAAAATTTTGCGATTTCTATCCGTTTCAAGCACCCGGGAATCCGATGCGACCCTCAAAAAAAAGTTTGTCTGTCATTCTGTCCGTGACGCTTTTTTTGTTTAAGCATCACGTAAAAACGACGGAAGCGAATGATATGAAATTGGGTGTCATGATAGGTGGTCACTCAACTTAAAACATAGGCGTTGAATTTTTAAAAAATCTTGATTGGATTTTGAGATTTTGCGAAAATCCTTTCAAACTGCGTAAATTTGTGTTCAAGCATCATTTAAAAACGACTGAAGCGAATGATATGAAATTGAGTGTCATGATAGGTGGTCACTCAACTTAAAATATAGGCGTCGAATTTTTAAAAAATCTTGATTAGATTTTCAGATTTTCCGAGAATCGTTTCTAACTGCGTAAATTTGTGTTCAAGCATCACGTAAAAACGACTGAAGCGAATAATATGAAATTGGGTGTCATGATAGGTGGTCTCTCAACTTAAAACATAGGCGTCCAATTTTTAAAAAATCTTGATTGGATTTTGAGATTTTGCGAAAATCCTTTCAAACTGCGTAAATTTGTGTTCAAGCATCACGTAAAAACGACTGAAGCGAATTGTATGAAATTGGGTGTCATGATAGGTGCTCACACAACTTAAAACATAGGCGTCGAATTTTAAAAAATCTTGATTAGATTCTGCGATTTTGCGAAAATCATTTTAAACTGCATAAATTTGTGTTCGCACATCACGTAATAACTGCAAAGGTGAAAAAATGATATTTGGTGAAATGATAGGTGGTCACTCACCTTAAACTATAAGCATCTAATTAAAAAAAAAAATCCATCAGATTTCGAGATTTTGTGAAAATCGTTTAAAACTGAGTGAATCTTTGTTCCCGCATTACATAATAAAGACTAAAGCGAATGATATGAAATTTGGTCACATGATAGATGGTTGTTCATCATAAACTATAGGTGTCCAATTTTTTAAACATTTTTATTAGATTTTCATATTTTGTTAAAATTCTCTCAAAATACGTTTATATTTCTTCAGACATCACTTAATAACGACTAATACGAATGATACGAAATTTAGTGATATGATAGGTAGTTGCTAATCTTAATTTATAGGCGTTGAATTTTAAAAATATTTTGATTACATTTTGAGATTTTGCGAAAATCGTTTTAAAATGCTGAAATTTTGTTCCAGCAAGACGAAATAAAGACTTCAGGGAATGAAACGAAATTGAGTGACATGATGGGTTGTCACTCAACTTAAATTCTAGGCTTCCAATTTTTCAAAAATGTTAATTCGATTTTGAGATTTTGCGAAAATTATTTCAATATGCGTAAATATTCGTTCGCGTATCACATAATTACGACTAAAGCGAATGAAATGATATTAGTTAGTTACTCTCTAACCTGTAATATTTTAACAATACATAAAAAGTATAACTTCGCTTTCTTTACTTTGGCAACATACTACATCCATTCTGTGTACTCCTACAATGCTGACGAAAGTTCTTGCTTTTTGGAAATTTGCATTCACTAACCCGTCAGGGACGGGTACTTCAGGTAGTAAACAAATATATTTTTAAAAAAATTTAAGTTTTATCCTCATTATAAAATAACAATTCAACACTTTGTGCTAAAACTCTATGAAGTCCTCGAATTGTATTCCGAAGTCGACAAACTGAAATATAAAAAATACTATTAAGCGACCCAGTAAACTAAATCTTTGAAATATTATACATGCACTATATTTCATAATTATTGCTCTAATCAAAACAAGTTATAGTATACATTAAAAAATTTATGCACGACTAAAACAATGTGATTATATAATCGACATGTATAGTACATTCATCAATTACTGATAGCACTAGAAATGGCTACTAATTAAAAATACTTAATATTAAAAATATTCTGCGATTACATAATCATGCTTAGAATTAATAATGAGAATCATACACTAATTAAAGGTATGTTATGATAATTTTACACCGCACAATCTTAAAACTAAATCTATTTATTGCTAAACAAGCATGAATCATGCAGTAATTAAAAGTATGTTAGGATAATTTTATACAGCATGATACTTAAAACTAAATCTATTTATCGCCAAAAATACATACTCTAATAATAATCTAATAAGCAAGCATTTTATACACGGAAAATCTAAGGTTTAACAAACATGCAATGCTGTACTTAATATTTAGTGTACAAATCAAATTACATTAGTAATTAAAAATAATTTAGAAGCGCTTTATATTTCTTAATTACTGTAAACAATATCACTCACATGAATTAAAAATATGGTACGTTTGATAATCTCTCTATTCTAAAAAAAAAGTAAAGGCCGCTGGCGCTGTCTGTCAAAGCTTGTTGGCCTATCTCCTCCTAAACCGTGGGAATTTGAGTTTTGACTAAGGTGCCCACAGATTCGGAAAATTCCGAGGAACCTGCTAAGCTGACTTAAATTTCGAAAATCGAATTATTTTAGAAGATATTAATAAAAAAACTGAAAATATAAACATATTTGTTGCCAGATTTGGCATAAAATCATTCATTCCTTTGCAACAAAGCGTTTCCAAGTATCTAGAATTGCGTGAAATTTACAAACATGAGTTAGAATTACGCCCATTTTACGCCAAAATAAAAACTATATGAAATAAGTAACTTAAAATATGCTACACAAAGTTGACAATTTTCAAGTAGTAAATTCGCTTAGACAACAAGAGTTTAGAATTAGCGATTATTCGTTTTTCCAAAACAGAATAACTAATATCTTGAAAAAGAAAAATAATTAAAATTCAGATTATTTTAAAGCCGGTTTGGTCCAGGTGGATTATTTGCTACCAGTAGAAATATTTGGCGGCGTTAACTATGCCATTATAGCAGTTATAGTACACTTTGGATATTTGTTAGCGCGACGAGATGATATAATTCGTGGTGCTAAGTACGCCAATCTGCAAACGATTATGTAAATGAAAATATGGATAACGTTAAATGAACAGTAATTATAGGTTGTGAGCACGTGTAAATTGTCAAATAATGAAAAGTCGCCATTGGTGGCAAGCTATCCTATCTGTTCCGTAGCTTTTATTAACTTTACATGTACGCAAGACGCCAAATAATGAAAAATCGCCATGGGTGACAAATACGCAAGGTGTCCAATAGGTTTTACATTATTAAAAATACAGCTGAAACAGATGTTCTGATTTTATTATGCTTTAGCTCCTAATTAATATAACTTTTGAATGGCAACATTAAATATCATTGTGTTTCTGAGGAGTGCAAATAATTTTTCCAGCGATTATAAGCGGAGTCCGCACTCCAGGTGGAGTATAGCTCAGGATCCGTACAATACGAATTCCCCAGTAATAAAATATGTTCCGTGTTCTGAGGGGGTCTACTGTAGTGTGAAGTTTAAATTTTTATGTACCAATGAACATGCAAGAACCAAGCAATGTGTAGCTCAGTAACATTCTATCTGATCCAATCTTCGGGTTTTGTCTGTTGAAATTATGTCTTTTTTTTACAAATAAGCCTTATTAGGGGCCGAATGCCTCATACGAAAAGCGAGCACAGCGAGTCTAGGGGCATAGGCCCCTAGTATATTAAAAATTTTTTTTAACAAAGTCAAGGAAAATTTCCAGAAACGTGCTTACATTAAAATAAGCTAATTATACAAAATACATTAAATAAAAACTAATTACTTACTTCTTCATCAGAGATGTGTCACTCTCTCTGTTTTATTTTCCATTTATATATATTTTTCCTATTTAAAAAAGTAAGTCAAAATTTTAAAGACAACTGCACCTGTTTATTACGAATTTTTATAATTTATTTTACAGAATTTATATAATTCGGAAATTACCGTAGGGCGGAATACAAAACATCCTAGTGGTTCCGGATTTGAAAATTTCTACTGTAATTTAAAATGAACGTTCTATTTTTCCCCTATAATAATATCCCATTATGAGTTAGATGTCCTGTTTTGAGGAAAATATGAAATTTAAACATCAACACCATATTAATACGTTAAAGCTACTGTTTAAAATAAAAGTAAACTGACTAATTTATTATATATTTACTTACTTGGCAATCAAACCGAAATCACACACTTTTTTACTTGATTAGAAAATGTCAGCAGAAGAGAGGAGGAAAAGTTGAAACACCCGGCCCGTTGGGGGATCGAATCCACGACCTTCGCGATATTACCACGACGCTCTAACAAACTGAGCTAACGGGTCACGAGATTAAGAGTGACTTGTTGTTATCTCCAGTTTATCAAACATTTGCCATTCGTTATTCCCAGATAATGGTAGGAGAAAAATAAAATTTATATTTATTCCTCCTCTTGAGATTGGCTTTCGAATACTTGCCGCGATGATCAGACGGACATACTTAAAGAAAATTAACGAGATCCATCAGATTTCCTCTATCGTCTACTGAATAGAACGAAAGACTCGCCTGTACGCGCCACCATAGCTCAGTGGTTAGAGCACTGTTCTTGTAAACCAGTGGTCGTGAGTTCGATCCATACTGGTGTCTTGGTATGTACGGAACGTTTCCTCTATTTTTACCTTAATGTTCAACAACTTGAGGTTTCGATTACAAATCTTTTACTTTCGTCACTTAAAAAATTAGGTCACTCAAATGGTAGACTGAAGGTACCTGCTTCACAACCAGGTCACGTCCGCCTAATTAACAGTTCGGAGTTTTCCAAGGTTTTCCCCAAAACTTTGCGTAATTACGGGTTAGGACCCCTTTTAAACTCAGATTAAAAAAATAATAAAGTTTTGCAACACAAACGTAAATTTAAGCACCAGATTTTATTAGGCATTTTTCATTTATTTATTTTTTAATAGCATTTTTCTGCTGTGCATAACTCCTCATTAACGGTGTTTTATTTTCCACTTACGTATATTTTTCCTATTTAAAAAAGTAAGTCGATTTTTTAAAGGCAATTTCACAATTTAATACGAATTTTTATAATTTATTTTACAGAATTTATATAATTTGGAAATTACCGTAGGGCGGAATGCGCAACATCCTAGTGGTTCCGGCTTTGAAAATTCTACTGTATTTTAGAATGAACGTTCTATTTTTCCCTATAATAAGCTACGTTATGAGTTAGATGTCCTGTTTTGAGGAAAATATGAATATAGACATCAACACCAGATAAATAATTTAATGTAGCGATTTAAAATAAAAGTAAACAGACTAATTTATTATATGTTTACTTATTTGGCAATCAAACCGAAATCACACACTTTTTTACTTGATTAGAAAATGTCAGCAGAAGAGAGGAGGAAAAGTTGAAACACCTGGCCCGTGGGGGGAACGAACCCACGACCTTCGCGTTACTAGCACGACGCTCTAACCAACTGAGCTAACGTGCCACGAAAGGAGGAGTGACTTGTTGTTATCTGCAGTTTATCAAACATTTGCCATTCGTTATTCCCAGATAATGGTAGATGAAAAAGAAAATTTATATTTATTCCTCCTCTTGCCTTTCGAATACTTGCCGCGATGACCAGACGGACATGTTAAAAGAAAATTAACGAGAGCCATTAGATTTTCTCTATCATCTACTGAATAGAGCGAAAGACTCGTCTTTTCGCGACACCATAGCTCAGTGGTTAGAACACTGGTCTTGTAAACCAGGGGTCATGAGTTCGATCCTCACTTTTGGCTTGGTATGCGCGGAACGTTTCCCCTTTTTCTACCTTAATATTCAAATGTTTCAGGTTTCGATTACAAATCTTTAACTTTGGTCACTTAAAAAATTTGGTCACTCAAATGGTAGACACAAGGTACCTGCTTCACAAGCAGGTCGCGTCCGCATAATTAACAGTACGGAGTTTTCCAAGGCTTTCCCCGAAGCTTTGCGTAAATACGGGTTAGGACCCCATTTAAACTCATAGTAATAAAATAATAAAGTTTTGCAACACAAACGTAAATTTAAGCAACAGATTTTATTACACATTTTTCATTTTTTTTTTTTTTTCTTAATAGCATCTTTCTGCAGTGCATAACTCCTCAAAAACGGTGTTTTATTTTCCATTTATGTATATTTTCCTGTTTAAAAAGGTAAGTCAATTTTTTAAAGGCAATTTCACAATTTAATACGAATTTTTATAATTTATTTTACAGAATTTATATAATTTTGAAATTACCGTAGGGCGGAATGCGCAACATCCTAGTGGTTCCGGCTTTGAAAATTCTACTGTATTTTAGAATGAACGTTCTATTTTTCCCTATAATAAGCTACGTTATGAGTTAGATGTCCTGTTTTGAGGAAAATATGAATATAAACATCAACACCAGATAAATAATTTAATGTTACGATTTAAAATAAAAGTAAACAGACTAATTTATTATATGTTTACTTATTTGGCAATCAAACCGAAATCACACACTTTTTTACTTGATTAGAAAATGTCAGCAGAAGAGAGGACGAAAAGTTGAAACGCCTGGCCCGTGGGGGATCGAAAGCACGTCCTTCGCGTTATTAGCACGACGCTCTAACCAACTGAGCTAACGGGCCACGAAATGAAGAGTGACTTGTTGTTATGTGCAGTTTATCAAACATTTGCCATTCGTTATTCCCAGATAATGGTAGAAGAAAAAGAAAATTTATATTTATTCCTCGTCTTAAGTTTGCCTTTCGAATACTTGCCGCGATGACCAGACGGACATGTTAAAAGAAAATTAACGAGATCCATTAGATTTTCTCTATCATCTACTGAATAGAGCGAAAGATTCGTTTTTTCGCGCCACCATAGCTCAGTGGTTAGAGCACTGGTCTTGTAAACCAGGGGTCGTGAGTTCGATCCTCACTGGTGGCTTGTTATGTGCGGAACGTTTACTCTTTTTCTACCTTAATGTTCAAATATTGCAGGTTTCGATTACAAATCTTTTACTTTGGTCACTTAAAAAATTAGGTCACTCAAATGGTAGACTGAAGGTACCTTCTTCACAACCAGGTCGCGTCTGCATAATTAACAGTACGGAGTTTTCCAAGGCTTTCCCCGAAACTTTGCGAAAATACTGGTTAGGACCCCTTTTAAACTCATAGTAATAAAATAATAAAGTTTTGCAACACAAACGTAAATTTAAGCAACAGATTTTATTACACATTTTTCATTTATTTATTTTTTTTAATAGCATCTTTCTGCAGTGCATAACTCCTCAAAAACGGTGTTTTATTTTCCATTTATGTACATTTTCCTATTTAAAAAAGTAAGTCAATTTTTTAAAGGCAATTTCACAATTTAATACGAATTTTATAATTTATTTTACAGAATTTATATAATTTTGAAATTACCGTAGGGCGGGATGCGCAACATCCTAGTGGTTCCGGCTTTGAAAATTCTACTGTATTTTAGAATGAACGTTCTATTTTTCCCTATAATAAGCTACGTTATGAGTTAGATGTCCTGTTTTGAGGAAAATATGAATATAGACATCAACACCAGATAAATAATTTAATGTAGCGATTTAAAATAAAAGTACACAGACTAATTTATTATATGTTTACTTATTTGGCAATCAAATAAAATCACACACTTTTTTACTTGATTAGAAAATGTCAGCAGAAGAGAGGAGGAAAAGTTGAAACACCTGGCCCGTGGGGGGAACGAACCCACGACCTTCGCGTTACTAGCACGACACTCTAACCAACTGAGCTAACGTGCCACGAAAGGAGGAGTGACTTGTTGTTATCTGCAGTTTATCAAACATTTGCCATTCGTTATTCCCAGATAATGGTAGATGAAAAAGAAAATTTATATTTATTCCTCCTCTTGCCTTTCGAATACTTGCCGCGATGACCAGACGGACATGTTAAAAGAAAATTAACGAGAGCCATTAGATTTTCTCTATCATCTACTGAATAGAGCGAAAGACTCGTCTTTTCGCGACACCATAGCTCAGTGGTTAGAACACTGGTCTTGTAAACCAGGGGTCATGAGTTCGATCCTCACTGGTGGCTTGGTATGCGCGGAACGTTTCCCCTTTTTCTACCTTAATATTCAAATGTTTCAGGTTTCGATTACAAATCTTTAACTTTGGTCACTTAAAAAATTAGGTCACTCAAATGGTAGACTGAAGGTACCTGCTTCACAAGCAGGTCGCGTCCGCATAATTAACAGTACGGAGTTTTCCAAGGCTTTCCCCGAAGCTTTGCGTAAATACGGGTTAGGACCCCTTTTAAACTCATAGTAATAAAATAATAAAGTTTTGCAACACAAACGTAAATTTAAGCAACAGATTTTATTACACATTTTTCATTTTTTTTTTTTTTTTAATAGCATCTTTCTGCAGTGCATAACTCCTCAAAAACGGTGTTTTATTTTCCATTTATGTATATTTTCCTATTTAAAAAAGTAAGTCAATTTTTTAAAGGCAATTTCACAATTTAATACGAATTTTTATAATTTATTTTACAGAATTTATATAATTTTGAAATTACCGTAGGGCGGAATGCGCAACATCCTAGTGGTTCCGGCTTTGAAAATTCTACTGTATTTTAGAATGAACGTTCTATTTTTCCCTATAATAAGCTACGTTATGAGTTAGATGTCCTGTTTTGAGGAAAATATGAATATAAACATCAACACCAGATAAATAATTTAATGTTACGATTTAAAATAAAAGTAAACAGACTAATTTATTATATGTTTACTTATTTGGCAATCAAACCGAAATCACACACTTTTTTACTTGATTAGAAAATGTCAGCAGAAGAGAGGACGAAAAGTTGAAACGCCTGGCCCGTGGGGGGATCGAAAGCACGTCCTTCGCGTTATTAGCACGACGCTCTAACCAACTGAGCTAACGGGCCACGAAAGGAAGAGTGACTTGTTGTTATCTGCAGTTTATCAAACATTTGCCATTCGTTATTCCCAGATAATGGTAGAAGAAAAAGAAAATTTATATTTATTCCTCCTCTTGCCTTTCGAATACTTGCCGCGATGACCAGACGGACATGTTAAAAGAAAATTAACGAGAGCCATTAGATTTTCTCTATCATCTACTGAATAGAGCGAAAGATTCGTTTTTTCGCGCCACCATAGCTCAGTGGTTAGAGCACTGGTCTTGTAAACCAGGGGTCGTGAGTTCGATCCTCACTGGTGGCTTGTTATGTGCGGAACGTTTACTCTTTTTCTACCTTAATGTTCAAATATTGCAGGTTTCGATTACAAATCTTTTACTTTGGTCACTTAAAAAATTAGGTCACTCAAATGGTAGACTGAAGGTACCTGCTTCACAACCAGGTCGCGTCCGCATAATTAACAGTACGGAGTTTTCCAAGGCTTTCCCGAAACTTTGCGTAAATACGGGTTAGGACCCCTTTTAAACTCATAGTAATAAAATAATAAAGTTTTGCAACACAAACGTAAATTTAAGCAACAGATTTTATTACACATTTTTCATTTATTTATTTTTTTTAATAGCATCTTTCTGCAGTGCATAACTCCTCAAAAACGGTGTTTTATTTTCCATTTATGTATATTTTCCTATTTAAAAAAGTAAGTCAATTTTTTAAAGGCAATTTCACAATTTAATACGAATTTTTATAATTTATTTTACAGAATTTATATAATTTTGAAATTACCGTAGGGCGGAATGCGCAACATCCTAGTGGTTCCGGCTTTGAAAATTCTACTGTATTTTAGAATGAACGTTCTATTTTCCCCTATAATAAGCTACGTTATGAGTTAGATGTCCTGTTTTGAGGAAAATATGAATATAGACATCAACACCAGATAAATAATTTAATGTAGCGATTTAAAATAAAAGTAAACAGACTAATTTATTATATGTTTACTTATTTGGCAATCAAACCGAAATCACACACTTTTTTACTTGATTAGAAAATGTCAGCAGAAGAGAGGAGGAAAAGTTGAAACACCTGGCCCGTGGGGGGAACGAACCCACGACCTTCGCGTTATTAGCACGACGCTCTAACCAACTGAGCTAACGGGCCACGAAAGGAAGAGTGACTTGTTGTTATCTGCAGTTTATCAAACATTTGCCATTCGTTATTCCCAGATAATGGTAGAAGAAAAAGAAAATTTATATTTATTCCTCCTCTTGCCTTTCGAATACTTGCCGCGATGACCAGACGGACATGTTAAAAGAAAATTAACGAGAGCCATTAGATTTTCTCTATCATCTACTGAATAGAGCGAAAGACTCGTCTTTTCGCGCCACCATAGCTCAGTGGTTAGAACACTGGTCTTGTAAACCAGGGGTCGTGAGTTCGATCCTCACTGGTGGCTTGGTATGCGCGGAACGTTTCCCCTTTTTCTACCTTAATATTCAAATGTTTCAGGTTTCGATTACAAATCTTTAACTTTGGTCACTTAAAAAATTTGGTCACTCAAATGGTAGACACAAGGTACCTGCTTCACAAGCAGGTCGCGTCCGCATAATTAACAGTACGGAGTTTTCCAAGGCTTTCCCCGAAGCTTTGCGTAAATACGGGTTAGGACCCCTTTTAAACTCATAGTAATAAAATAATAAAGTTTTGCAACACAAACGTAAATTTAAGCAACAGATTTTATTACACATTTTTCATTTTTTTTTTTTTTAATAGCATCTTTCTGCAGTGCATAACTCCTCAAAAACGGTGTTTTATTTTCCATTTATGTATATTTTCCTATTTAAAAAAGTAAGTCAATTTTTTAAAGGCAATTTCACAATTTAATACGAATTTTTATAATTTATTTTACAGAATTTATATAATTTTGAAATTACCGTAGGGCGGAATGCGCAACATCCTAGTGGTTCCGGCTTTGAAAATTCTACTGTATTTTAGAATGAACGTTCTATTTTTCCCTATAATAAGCTACGTTATGAGTTAGATGTCCTGTTTTGAGGAAAATATGAATATAAACATCAACACCAGATAAATAATTTAATGTTACGATTTAAAATAAAAGTAAACAGACTAATTTATTATATGTTTACTTATTTGGCAATCAAACCGAAATCACACACTTTTTTACTTGATTAGAAAATGTCAGCAGAAGAGAGGAGGAAAAGTTGAAACGCCTGGCCCGTGGGGGGATCGAAAGCACGTCCTTCGCGTTATTAGCACGACGCTCTAACCAACTGAGCTAATGGGCCACGAAATGAAGAGTGACTTGTTGTTATCTGCAGTTTATCAAACATTTGCCATTCGTTATTCCCAGATAATGGTAGAAGAAAAAGAAAATTTATATTTATTCCTCCTCTTAAGTTTGCCTTTCGAATACTTGCCGCGATGACCAGACGGACATGTTAAAAGAAAATTAACGAGAGCCATTAGATTTTCTCTATCATCTACTGAATAGAGCGAAAGATTCGTTTTTTCGCGCCACCATAGCTCAGTGGTTAGAGCACTGGTCTTGTAAACCAGGGGTCGTGAGTTCGATCCTCACTGGTGGCTTGTTATGTGCGGAACGTTTACTCTTTTTCTACCTTAATGTTCAAATATTGCAGGTTTCGATTACAAATCTTTTACTTTGGTCACTTAAAAAATTAGGTCCCTCAAATGGTAGACTGAAGGTACCTGCTTCACAAGCAGGTCGCGTCCGCATAATTAACAGTACGGAGTTTTCCAAGGCTTTCCCCAAAGCTTTGCGTAAATACGGGTTAGGACCCCTTTTAAACTCATAGTAATAAAATAATAAAGTTTTGCAACACAAACGTAAATTTAAGCAACAGATTTTATTACACATTTTTCATTTTTTTTTTTTTTTAATAGCATCTTTCTGCAGTGCATAACTCCTCAAAAACGGTGTTTTATTTTCCATTTATGTATATTTTCCTATTTAAAAAAGTAAGTCAATTTTTTAAAGGCAATTTCACAATTTAATACGAATTTTATAATTTATTTTACAGAATTTATATAATTTTGAAATTACCGTAGGGCGGAATGCGCAACATCCTAGTGGTTCCGGCTTTGAAAATTCTACTGTATTTTAGAATGAACGTTCTATTTTTCCCTATAATAAGCTACGTTATGAGTTAGATGTCCTGTTTTGAGTAAAATATGAATATAAACATCTACACCAGATAAATAATTTAATGTAGCGATTTAAAAGAAAAGTAAACAGACTAATTTATTATCTGTATACTTATTTGGCAATCAAACCGAAATCACACACTTTTTTACTTGATTAGAAAATGTCAGCACAAGAGAGGAGGAAAAGTTGAAACTCCTGGCCCGTGGGGGGATCGAACCCACGACCTTCGCGTTATTAGCACGACGCTCTAACCAACTGAGGTAACGGGCCACGAAATGAAGAGAGACTTGTTGTTATCTGCAGTTTATCAATCATTTGCTATTCGTTATTCCCAGATAATGGTAGATGAAAAAGAAAATTTATATTTATTCCTCCTCTTGCCTTTCGAATACTTGCCGCGATGACCAGACGGACATGTGAAAAGAAAATTAACGAGAGCCATTAGATTTTCTCTATCATCTACTGAATAGTGCGAAAGACTCGTCCTTTCGCGCCACCATAGCTCAGTGGTTAGAAAACTGGTCTTGTAAACCAGGGGTCGTGAGTTCGATCCTCACTGGTGGCTTGGTATGCGCGGAACGTTTCCCCTTTTTCTACCTTAATATTCAAATGTTTCAGGTTTTGATTACAAATCTTTAACTTTGGTCACTTAAAAAATTTGGTCACTCAAATGGTAGACTGAAGGTACCTGCTTCACAAGCAGGTCGCGTCCGCATAATTAACAGTACGGAGTTTTCCAAAGCTTTGCGTAAATACGGGTTAGGACCCCTTTTAAACTCATAGTAATAAAATAATAAAGTTTTGCAACACAAACGTAAATTTAAGCAACAGATTTTATTACACATTTTTCATTTTTTTTTTTTAATAGCATCTTTCTGCAGTGCATAACTCCTCAAAAACGGTGTTTTATTTTCCATTTATGTATATTTTCCTATTTAAAAAAGTAAGTCAATTTTTTAAAGGCAATTTCACAATTTAATACGAATTTTTATAATTTATTTTACAGAATTTATATAATTTTGAAATTACCGTAGGGCGGAATGCGCAACATCCTAGTGTGAGTCCCCGGCTTATGAGACAATTATATCCCCCCGAACTATGTAGCTGACCTTTCTTCCACAGAAATCGAACACCACTGCTCTATTGTAACTCCGCCATTAATGAAGACTAACGCGTGTCGTGTCCCTTCATGAGTCATTCAAAGAGGAGCTAACCAAGCCTTCAATCTAGCGACAGATCTACCAATCAACTAATGAACTCACCAACATATCCACAAACTCAATAAAACCACCAGACATTCAACCACACTAACAAAGATCACTATCATGTGTCCACATTCGTCAATTGTTAACTTGCGAGACTCCACCGTAAAAAATATCGAGCCCACACGCAAACGAGAGCAACGGCAAGGTAAGACAGCACAACCATTCTCTGAACCAACCCTCGTGCTCTAGGGGGGGAAAACCCACGAACCCCAACGGACAACCTCTCCGCATCTACAGAACTAACCAGTATCAGCAACACCGTCACGCCCTGACTAACTCAAAGACACTTGAGAGGACCCTGGCGTGTCACATGATTGATTTCACTCCACACTATACACCTGCCCAGGGAGATACCCTTAATCAAACATCTGCCCCATCCATTCGTCCTTTACTTTTGCCCAAATAATGGTAGAAGATAACAGCGAAAATATTCACATAATCTTTACCCCTCCGTACTTCTTTCCTCACTCTAAATTTAGTGCCTTTTTACGCGCGAGAATACAGTTGAGCCTCGTCGAGCGGCCGCACGCCCAGCACACGGACAACTCTGCGTTAATAAGAAACCTGTAAATAGTCGAGACCATTAGATTTATTTCCTACTACTCATCTACTGAATAAGAGCAGATAGACTCTGTCTTTTCGCCCACCATAGGCTCAGCTGAGTTAGAGGCAACTTGGTCTCTTAAAGATATACCAGGGTACGATGAGAGTTAACGCGTATCCATTCAGCTGAGTCGTGTGAGTGGCCTTGTTTTAGGCCTGGGCGAGAACCAATGTCCTTCATCTTTTCTTTCCTAAAACACTACTTAATATGTTCGAACATAGTTTCTAGGTTTGTCGAGTACAAGTCTTTTACGCCCTGATTCAACTCTAAGGAGATCAAGCTCACTTGGAATTTCAAAAAATTAGAGTCCCTCATATGGATAGTCAGAAGGTACTTCATCCGCTATCCCACTCAAACAAGGTCTGCGTCCCCGTGCGGCTGTCATAAATTATACAGTGACTGGCAGTTTACCCAAGCATTCCCCGAAAGTCTTCTTCTATTACTTGAACAGGGGGTTTCAACCCGAGCCAAGCACCATTTTTAATCCACTCATAGCTAATGGTTACTAAACAGACGTCGAAGAACATCAGCTAACAACATTGTTCAATTGCAACACCCTAGACACGTAAATTAAAAGCAATACACGATCTACAGTACATTGTTTCTCTATCACTCTTACAACATATTTGTCATTATTTCTATTTCTTTATATTAGCATCTCTTCTGCAGTGCATCAATCCTGAATCAACAAAACCCACCGCGATGCTGTTTTTTCTTTTCCATTTAATGTATATTTTTCCTATTTGACAAAAAGTAAGTTCTACAATCTTTATCTAAAATTCTTAATTTTCTACCAATTTACAATACGAATTTTTATAAGTAATATTAATTTTCTCTACAGTGAGATTTCTCTATATAGATATGTTGAATTATCCCGTAGGGCGGGAATCGCTATTACCAGGCCACACCTCTCCATAACCTTTCACGGTACTCAGGTTTTACCGAGAGGGCTAATTGAATCCCCACCTCTCAATCTTCCGATGTAGATTATTAAGAATGATACGTTCGTATTTTTTCTCCTTACACCTTTAGTACGAGATCAATTTTGAACACGCGGCCAAATGTACCTTATGAAGTGGTCTGCATAGTTGCGCCTGGTACTTTTGTGACATGAAAACATTCTTACTACATAGAAACATATACGAACACCACCACAGGGATCTAATAGATTTATAAATCTGTACGGCCACCTGTATTTAACCACGCATAAAAGAGGATAGAACTCAGACTATAATTTATTTGTATGTCAAACTCTCACACCAACTTAAGACTAATGCGCGGCAATCAAACCGAAATCACACTCTTTTTAATCTTGAATTAGAAAATGGCGTCCATCAGAAGAGAGGACTCGAGGAAGATTTATGGTATGGCGAAACACACCATGCGCTCGTGGACATGTGGTGTTCGTAAGTCGCGTACATCGCGGGCGCACGCGAAATGAAGAGACTGACTTGTTGTTTCCAACACGTCGTCTAGCAGTCAAACCAGTAACTTTCAGACACTCCTCTCAGGATTTGCCGAAGACATCAGCTTACATACTTTTACACCGCACGATGCGGCCCTACCTTTTCTAAGTGCAAGGAGCGCCTTCTCACGAACACAACTTATCCCCAACTGTCTCTCACGACACCGAAGCAAAACATACACATATTACATCACGAACGACGTACCATTTCCAGAATTTCTCTCATTACTCATGCTATCTGAATAAGCAGCGAAAGCGCTCCACCTCCCCTCCCCGAGTCCTTCATTCGCGCGGCAGCCACCATCATGAGTCTGATCAACTCGCAGGAGGTTTACAGCACTGGTTCTGTGTAAACTCAGGGGTCGTGAAGTCTTTCCGATCCTCACTTGTGGCTTGTTATCTGGTTGGCGGCGAAACGATTGTTCCTCTTTTTCTAAACCTTAATGTTCAAAGGATATTTTCAGGTTACGTATTACAAGTCTATTTACTTTGGTCACATCAAAAAAATAGCGTCACCCTCATCAAAAAGGGGGGTAGACTGAAGGTACAACTTGCCTTCACTAATCCGGGAGATTGCTCGCTCGCTACTGAACCGCATAAATTTACAGTACGGATAAGTCACATATATCTCCATTTGAAGGAACACCACCCCGATGTCCCCCGTGTAGCAAAACTTTTGCGCGTAGAATGAAAACGGGGATTAGGAACCATCCATGGTTAAATACTGCATAGAAAAAAATAATAAGAGCGTGTGTTACTGCAGACCAACAAAGCGGTAAATTGTAAACGTGGCAACCGAGATTTCCGTAACTTACACATTTTTTCATTTACAGGTCGCATATACTAGACTTTCCAATAAACGTGATTTTTAATTTCCATTTATTGAATAGTATATTTTCAGGACTTTATTCTAAGCAAAAAATATAAGATCAACAACATTGCTTCAGAACACTCTATTTAAAACGACGTGTAGTTAGTGTTCCACAATTTTATACGACATTGTTCCCGGTCGCTGATACACACTCTTCTAAAACATTTACAGAAATTTCATATAATTAGGATCTTGGAAACATTTACGCGTAGTTTCAGCCCTAAATGCGCAAATTCAATTTCCTGATGTGGGTTTCTACCCGGTCTTTTGAAAATTTCTTCATCCCTGTAATTTAGCGAATGAACCGTTTTCTCATTCTTTTCCCTATACAATAGATACGTTATGATTAGATGTCCTGTTTTGAATAACATATGCACACCCAGCAAAACCATCTTAAACACCATGATAAATATAATTAATGTAGCGGATTTAAAATAAAAGTAAAACAAGACAAAATTCTTTCATATGTTTACTTATATTGGCAATCAACCGAAACCACACAAACTTTATTTTAATTGAATTAGAAAATGTCAGTCGATAGATAGAGGAGGTTAGAACTTTGAACACCATGTGCCCGCGTGGGGTAGATAACCTTGAACCCAGGCGACCTTCGCGCTGTTATATGTCTAGAGCACTGAACGACTAGAGGTCAATAACGCAACTACTGGAAGCGAGATCAACTGCGGGCGACCAGAATTTATGACAAGTAGATAGACACTTGTTTATGTTTATCTTCATTTACTCAAACATCCTTGCCATCGTTATTCCCAGATAATGGGTAACTAAGAGAAAAGAAAATTTATATTTCAAGATTCCTCCTCCTTGCCTTTCGCGAATATACTTTGCGCGGAGTCGCTGATTCACCAGACGGTGACATAGTTACAAAGAAAATTAACTAGAGCCATTAGAATTTTCTCTCTACTTCATTTCTCTACTGAATTATAGCGAAAGGACTACGATCTTTTCTCAGCCACAAGCGACCCCTCACCAACCCATCGAAAGCTACACACCGTAGGCGTTACACAGCACTGGTCTTAGTAGGCGTATCGGTGCCTCTACACGTGTGACGAGTTCTCGATCCCTACACTGGGAGGCTAGTTTAAATGGTGCTGAACGTTTGCCTCTGGTCTTGCTACCATCAATGTTCAAAAGGAATATCAGGTTTACGCGAATTACAAGTCTTATACTACCCAATTGGATCACTTATAATCCCAAAATTAAGGTGCCCTCACTAAACCGCGAAATACGAGCGCTGACGAGGAGTACCTGCTTCACAACCAGGTCGCGTCCGCATGCTATATTTACAAGCACTGTGACGTTCTGTTTATACCAGTGTTCCCTATAGTTAGCCTGCTAGCTAAGACATTCGAGTGAGAGCAGGTACGTACCTGGTTCTCTCACAAGAAGAATCACCACCTTTTATACAACACTCACCAGTAAGTAGAAATTTAACAATCACTAACTAAGTTTTCGCTCACAACAAAACAGTGAGTCCGGTAAATTTTAGAGGCAAACAAGGCATTTTTTAATAAGCACTTATTTTGTCATTTTATAAATATTTACTTAATTTCAGTGCATCATTCTGCACTTCTTGGTCAACATACACTATAACTCAAAAAACAAACTAAGGTGTTTTATTTTTCTGATTTAATCCTCCAAGTATATTTTTCTACCAACCTATCTTGAAGAAAACGCGTCTATACAATCCAAGCACTACATTTATATTTCAAGCGAATAAATTCACGCCCAATTTACCCCTAATACAACAATGTTTCAACCACTATTATTAACTCATTATCTCTCCACACTATACAGTCAGAGCCTACACCACACTACCAAGGAATTCACCCTATCATATTTTACGAGACAATTACCTGTAGGTCGCAGGAATCTGCCGTCAAATAATGCGCTAGCAAGTGGTATTCGCGGCTCTCGCTTCTGCTAAACTCAATTGATCTACTGTAATTTTAGTAAGTGAACTGTGTCTTTTTTTCATCCTCTATAAGTAAAATTGGGACGCATATATGAGTTAAGATTTCGCTGTTTTTGAATGAAAATATCATGAACATTAGAACATAAACACCAGATAAATTCAAAGATATTTTAAATGTAGCGTCTCTCAAAAATGTTTTAACTTATTGCTGCGCAATCAAACGCGAAAGTCACGACCCAAAACTTTTTTAATTGTCTCAATCCGAAAAACTGAAACATGTGCAGCAGAAAAGAGAGGAGTGACATAGTATTTGAAACCACCTGGCCCCTTGGGTTGTGAGACGAAACCCTCGACTCGTTCGCGTTTATCTCGTGAAGACACAGGACGCTCTATACCAACTTGAGCTAAATGGCCCCACGAAGTATATGAGAGTTGACTTGTTTGCTTATACTCGCGACAGTCTTTATTAAGTCAAAACATTTGCCATTCTGTTCAATTTCCCCCATGAATAATGGGTTAATCAAAGCAGCTAACAAAAGTCACGAAAAATTCTTATATTGATCACATGTCGCTCCTTCTTGCCTTTCGAATACTTCTGCCCGCGATGATCCAGTACTACATGTTAAAGTAAGAAAACTTTCACTAAACACCGACAAGACCCACCCATGTTGACGATCCCTTCCTCCTTATTCATCAATCGTACTGAATAGATCGAATGACCTCGGTTTTCTACAAAGCTTCATCCCACCTAAAATTATAAAAAAACAATCAAATAAGACCTCAGTGGTCCTTCTACTGAGCACTGGTCTTATAAACCAGGGGTTCGTGAGTTCGATCCTCACTGGTGGCTTTTTGTTAATGGTGCGGAACGTTCACTCTTTTTCTACCAATAACTTGTTTCTAGTTTTGTTCAGGATTTCCGCCCATGTAAAACGAGAGATTCTTTTACTCTTGTAGCGTTCACTCCAATCTAAACAGAAAAACTAGCGTCCCTCTGCAACCCATGTTCACCACGAGAGCTCCAACGGAAGGTCCTGCTATCTACAAGCCAGGTTCGGCGTCCGCATAGATTTACAGTACGGAGTTTTTAACACAAGTCTCATACCCCGCAAACTTTCTGTGCGTAAATACGGGGTTAGGACTCCCTTTGTTAAAACTCATAGTAATAAATATAATATACAAGTTTTATCGCACACATCAAACGGTAAATTTAAGCAACTTGATATTTTATTACACCTTTTTCATTTTTGTTTTTATTTCTTATCTAGGCAACATCGATTATATACCTGTGCCGCACTTTGCATAATCTAACTCAAAATACGCGATACCCGCTATTATGTATTCTTTCTACGGTTTATGTAGTAGTTTTTATCCGTATTTACTAAAAATGGTAAGGATCCTCATGTTCTTTAAAGAGGTGAGACTACCTTCACAACTTCTTAACATACACGACAATTCATATTTATAAGTTACTCTTTTACAGAATTCCATATACCAATTTTGAAATTACCAGTGAGGCGGAATGCGCCAAACATCACTATGTGGTCTTCCGGCTTGCGAAAATTATCACTGTCTATTCATTTTAAGAATGAAACGTTCTATTTCACTCGGACTACACGATAAGATCGTTATGAGTTGAAGGGAACTGCATCCTGTATTTGAATAAAATACTGATACATAAGACATAAAGCACCAGATAATCGATTGTTCAACATAATGTGTCCTAGCGATTAAAATAAACACACCAAGGTAAACAAGTAAACTAAAATTTACACTTTGGTATTTTTACTTATTTACGGGCGAGCACCTCCAAACGCGAAAACTCACACTCTTTTTTCTACATTTCGATTAGCAAAATCACCAGCGAGTCTCACCCCACACTCGCCGAGACTAAAGCCCAGAAACAGACAGAGACGGAAGATTTGAACAAACCCAACCATCCACGCCCATTACCCGCTAGCTGGGAGCCCGTGGTGTGGGAATTCGATACGCCACGGACAGCCTTATCACCGCTGAAGTGTTAATAAGCACGGACGCCTCCCTAACCAACATGCGAGCTATCACGGGCCACGAAACCAAGACAAAGTATGCACACTATGATATTTTCTACCCTCTAGCATGGATTTATCCGAGAACCACTCCTTACGCACACACTACTACCCCGTTATTACCCAGACACCTAACTTGTACGAAACAAGAAATACATATGCAAAAAACTTTACAATATTTTATTCTTACCTCCATAAGTTTGCAGAGAGCCCCTTTTCGAATACTTCTGCACGCGATGACCAGACCGTCACATGGCTTAATTAAGATAAATTAAACGCGAAGACGCACTTAAGTATAGTTGGTCTCTTACTTCTACAATAACCCTACGACACTGAATAACGCCCCGAGCCCGAAAGACTCCGTTCATTTTTCGCGGCCACCATAGCTCAGATGGTTTTGCAGCCACTGGTTCCTTGTATTCAGTCCTTCTACAGCTTATCGCTGGAAACGTTTTCCCCTCTTATGTCTACCTTATATTGACCCACCGTATACAATGTTTCACGTTTCGATTACAAGATCTTTTACTTTGGTCACTTAAAAAATTAGGTCCCTCAAATGGTAGACTGAAGGTACCTGCTTCACAACCAGGTCGCGTCCGCATAATTAACAGTACGGAGTTTTCCAAGGCTTTCCCCGAAACTTTGCGTAAATACGGGTTAGGACCCCTTTTAAACTCATAGTAATAAAATAATAAAGTTTTGCAACACAAACGTAAATTTAAGAAACAGATTTTATTACACATTTTTCATTTTTTTTTTTTTTTTAATACCATCTTTCTGCAGTGCATAACTACTCAAAAACGGTGTTTTATTTTCCATTTATGTATATTTTCCTATTTAAAAAAGTAATATCAATTTTTTAAAGGTAATTTCACAATTTAATACGAATTTTTATAATTTATTTTACAGAATTTATATAATTTTGAAATTACCGTAGGGCGGAATGCGCAAAATCCTAGTGGTTTCGGCTTTGAAAATTCTACTGTATTTTAGAATGAACGTTCTATTTTTCCCTATAATAAGATACGTTATGAGTTAGATGTCCTGTTTTGAATAAAATATGAACATAAACATAAACACCAGATAAATAATTTAATGTAGCGATTTAAAATAAAAGTAAACAGACTAATTTATTATATGTTTACTTATTTGGCAATCAAACCGAAATCACACACTTTTTTAATTGATTAGAAAATGTCAGCAGAAGAGAGGAGGAAAATTTGAAACACCTGGCCCGTGGGGGGATCGAACCCACGACCTTCGCGTTATTAGCACGACGCTCTAACCAACTGAGCTAACGGGCCACGAAATGAAGTGTGACTTGTTGTTATCTGCAGTTTATCAAACATTTGCCATTCGTTATTCCCAGATAATGGTAGAAGAAAAAGAAAATTTATATTTATTCCTCCTCTTAAGTTTGCCTTTCGAATACTTGCCGCGATGACCAGACGGACATGTTAAAAGAAAATTAACGAGAGCCATTAGATTTTCTCTATTATCTACTGAATAGAGCGAAAGACTCGTCTTTTCGCGCCACCATAGCTCAGTGGTTAGAGCACTGGTCTTGTAAACCAGGGGTCGTGAGTTCGATCCTCACTGGTGGCTTGTTATGTGCGGAACGTTTCTTCTTTTTCTAACTTAATGTTCAAATATTTCAGGTTTCGATTACAAGTCTTTTACTTTGGTCACTTAAAAAATTAGGTCCCTCAAATGGTAGACTGAAGGTACCTGCTTCACAACCAGGTCGCGTCCGCATAATTTACAGTACGGAGTTTTCCAAGGCTTTCCCCGAAACTTTGCGTAAATACGGGTTAGGACCCCTTTTAAACTCATAGTAATAAAATAATAAAGTTTTGCAACACAAACGTAAATTTAAGCAACAGATTTTATTACACATTTTTCATTTTTTTTTTTAAATAGCATCTTTCTGCAGTGCATAACTACTCAAAAACGGTGTTTTATTTTCCATTTATGTATATTTTCCTATTTAAAAAAGTAAGTCAATTTTTAAAGGTAATTTCACAATTTAATACGAATTTTTATAATATATTTTACAGAATTTATATAATTTTGAAATTACCGTAGGGCGGAATGCGCAAAATCCTAGTGGTTCCGTCTTTGAAAATTCTACTGTATTTTAGAATGAACGTTCTATTTTTCACTATAATAAGCTACGCTATGAGTTAGATGTCCTGTTTTGAATAAAATATGAACATAAACATAAACACCAGATAAATAATTTAATGTAGCGATTTAAAATAAAAGTAAACAGACTAATTTATTATGTGTTTACTTATTTGGCAATCAAACCG